>CAJNRD030001121.1:7131721-7369343 GCA_905319865.3 Cotesia congregata
CATATATAAACTTTTAAACCATATGTATTTTCTGACTCAACTCGTCGAGTTAAGTCGGAATATAGCAAAATTTTTCAAAAGTTTCGTCATGAGGACCATTGCAATAGTTAGATTTCTATGAAATCTACTAAAAAAATGACCCTGTATGTGCTAATTTCAGTATCACTTAAAATTCTATCAATTTACGATATCATTTCTCAACTATGAGCAGTAAAAAAATTTTATATTTAATTTTCTTCATTACTCATTTATGTTTTAGAGAGTTAATGTTTGGTGATTGAGATAATTGATTTGTGGTATTTTATTCATCTGTGTTTTGAGTTAGTATAAATTTAATCTATCAATAAAAATTTAACTGGTTATTTTAATTATGTCACACATGAATGTCAATTGTGTACATTATTTGTGTTTTTGGTTGATAAAATCAACGAAACGCTGCAGAAATATTAAAAATGAACGTTAAATGACATAACGACAACTGTACCAGTTGTTATTATTTTTTAAAATGTGTGATAAGTTGAATTATTCTTATCTTTATTAATAATTTTCAGCATTAAAAAAAAATTATTGACGTTTTAAAAATAAGATTATCAATAAAAAATAATATTTTTAAAACGTTAAAAATGATGTATGTCAAATCAATCCGTATCAAGATGTATACAGAGCTGTAAATAATGTGGTACTATCAATATTTCACGAAGATTCATTCGACCATGCATCGATCGTGGGTATTAGTTGAATAATTAATGCTTTATGGTTGTAATACTTGGTTTTGCACTGCAAGTAAAATCTATTTGACCGTGATTAAAATAAAACGTTATTTTATGTAAAAACATATGAAGGTCTGCTGGAAAATATTATAAATAAAATTAAAAACCACACAAAGAGAGCAAACTGCCGGATAAAAGACTCCCCTAACTAATAAAAACCTCCATATGCTTTTATTTTCAATTTCGGTTTTTTTTTTTGTAGCATGTAGAAAATGTTTGCAATTAATATCTGATATTTGGAAGAAAAAAAAATCCTTGTAGAGAATAAAAATTTTTATTTTATATGAAAAATATTTTTAAAAAAATTGTTCATATCGAATGTATGTCACAAAAAAATAAAATAGACCAATGGAAATTTTATCAGAGAAGTTTGATTAAATTTTATACCTACTAAGTTTTTTTCAGCTTTGCAATTAAAAAATAATTCATTTTTCTTTAAATGGATCTAAAAATTTTCTAACTATGAATTTCAAAACTAGTTGATATTGAACTAGTTAAATATAGAATTTCAAAGTCTTAGTTCAATTTAAAAATATAAGTTTTCAGTAAAAATTATAAATAAAACAGTTCATCTTTTATTTTATTACTCTTCTTCATAAAAATTATTTTTTCATGACTTGTCTAGGATATTGTCATTAACAAGGCTTTTTTTTTTACAAGATTGCTGATTTAATAATGCTATTCTCTGCTCTCAACCCTGTTCTTTACCGCTATCTTTTCCTTAAAAAAAGTACTAGTACATTTTTTATCATTCCGACAAATCAATATCGATTCTGACCAAAATATTTTTCTCTGTCAAATTACTTTTAATAAAATTATTTTTTTAGCGATACTTAGTTAATTTCAGATATGTATTTTTTTTTTTTTATTTATTTTTACAGAGAAATAAAGCAAAATTTATTATCGTAAATAATAATTTTATAATCCACAGTGCTTTATCATCAAAGAGAGCTTAGTATTTTTTATAATTCTCGAAAAATTTACACCTCATTTTTTTTAGACAGAAGTAAAAAACAAAAAAGCTTGAGGGCAAAAAAGAATTGTAAGGACAAAGCACCTTGGCGGTGATGAAAGCGCTTGAAGTACTTGTATAAGTAGTAACCACAGACATATGGAATGATAAAAATAAAAAATATACGGAAAAAAGAAAAAAGGGGAAGAAAAAAAGAAAGCTTGACAGTTGTTGAGGGTGGAAACTTTGCGCGGGGGTTGCTCTCTGCAATTACGTGGCGACCGGCGCGAAGAAGGACGCCGGTTGAGACAAGAGACCCATAGGTAGAGTAGGTAGAGACCGGTAAAGCCGCATATATAAGACTAGGGGGTGAGAGGGACCAGAGGAGATACCGCTTCGCGAGAGAATAGCAAACTACTGTGGGGAGGACGCATCTGTCCGAGCATATTTGATTGCTGGTGTAGCGAAACCTAGAGTTGTTGCTCGGTGCTATAAACCTAGAGTCTCTAGACTCTTTTGTTCTTTATCCCTTATTTCACCTTACGGAATATTATTTTATAATTTCAAATAAGACCTCGACATGGAAATAACCCCCGTTAGTTATTTATTATTAAACCCCAAGACTTAAACTTTTTAATTTACTTATAAATAATTATTTTTACTCCGGTGAGTGGAAAAAAAAAAAATCCTTTTTTTAATGGATAAATTTAAAAAATAAATAAAAAAAAAAGAGTTAAATTTATAATTCGAAATAAATAACTTTTTTATTTTTTATTTTGCATTAGGAATTGATTACCGGATCGTTAATTTGATACACGTCGGAAGTTTTAGAATTTATTTAAAAAAGTTTTTCCAATTAAAATACCTGTCAAAATTTCACCGTAATACATATTTATATTATAATTAAAGTTATTATCCTTAACAGCTTAAGGTTTATTAATTTTCCCGTAACTAAATAAGAGCCAAAAAAACTTTTATCCATCTATTCCTTGATGTAAAAATAAAAAAGTCAAGTTTATTATTTTTACATCATTAATCATTATCATTAAATTGAATAAAACAGTACAAAATAATGTATCTGACTTTCTGTTATAATTTTCCTGATATTTAATTGCACTTTCAAACATCTAGAATTCTAAATATAAAAGTACAATAAAATAATGACATTTCTAAATAAATTATGAGTTTCTTTATACTCCAGACAAAAGAAACCTTACTGACATTGAAAAAAAAAAAAATCCTAAAAGCCTCAATTTATGATACTTAAAATATTGTTGAGAATGAAGTATTTAATTTCGCGGTAAAGAAATAAATGTTTTAAAATTAAACGAGTTCACTCAATCGATTGTACTTGATTATAATTTAACAACTACGTCTCAGCTTTGTAAAAAAAAGTTTTGCATAAAATAATAACTATCAAAAATTCAGTGTAACCTCAATTAATATAAAATCGGCATAAGACAAGGAAAAAAAATTACATACGAATGTAAAAAAAGACGAGGTTTTATTATTTAAAGACTGTAAAGAAAAAATTGATAAAAGTTTTTAAGCGTCCCGCCTAAAATTGCAGGTTTATAAAGTTAGGGGAAGCACATACAGTGACAGACATGTGGAAATAGCAGACGTTGTGGCGCTGCTTTCAAATGGTGCTGTCGCCGATGCGACTTCATCCCTATATATGATACTACCACCCAGTTGAAGTAGAATTTATTCTACCCTATCGTGTATCGTGTATTATTGTTATAGTATTATATTCTTATACCTTATTCGGACTGAGAACCAAACGATATTCTATCTATACAGCTGTACATTAAACTATATGGTATAGAGGTCCTATAGCCTTTATATACCTTTTATACCGCACGCTATACTCAATAATTCATTCATGGATCTATCTTATAGACCTGTGCTTATAGCTGAACTGTTTTGTTACCGGTGGTCGCAGGTACTGCACAGGCAAGTCACTGTTAGTTTGTTATTATATTTTCCGATAAAACTAAAAGGAAAAAAAAAGTTAAAATTTTGAATTTTGATTTTTAGGCCCTAGTAGAACCTATCTACGATTCGCGCTTAAGACATGCAACAATTATTTGCTGTATTGCATATGACTAAAAATTTTTCACTTTATAATAATAATAACAGTAATATATCAAGTCGGTAGACTATAGGCTGTAGTCTATAGTCTATAGAATAGAACATCACCTACGCATTAGCTTTATGTTACCATTACCAGTATAGCGGAGTTCTTTGTTTCTATTTTCCATTTTTCTATATAACATCAGCGAGAAATGTCAATAACCTTTGGTGTGTCGTAACACGATAGTATGATACCTAAAAAAAAAAAAACTTTATAAAAGGTACAAAGGTTTTATAAAAGACAATCACGATGAAAAGGAAAAAAAAAAAAACAAATGGAAGTTAGACAGAACTGAAGACATGAAAAGTCTGATATTTTGGTTTGGTTAACTTTCTGTTTGAGGAAATGAATAGAAGAAAGTTTGTGGGATTTTTTTTTTGAATAGAAAAATTTCAAATTTCGTAGGAGTAGTTTAAGTAAATTAATTATATTTAACGGTAAAATCAATTGACGTGGTCAATGTGCCAAGATCGCGTGTGTTGATTGGAATTCAGCCCTCACTACCCCAGCATGTCGTCTTCACCACGAATTATTCACAGGTGGTCGTTGAGGTTTCAGGACATCGGCTCCTAACCTTTATCCTTCACGTACATACTCAATATTTTTTTTATATTTTAGTTTTATCTATTTATTTTTAACTCCGATTCGATATTGATTTATCATCGAATCTGAAAATAGATAGTTGATGTAGATATTCATGCAAAGAACATTGGTGTATTGGAAAATTTGACGGCAAATAGCCGACTAATTAAAATTGAAATGTAACTGATGAAACGGAACATTGGAGGGCTTCGTTAACAAAATTGATCAATTAACACGTAATTTGTTTTAAACTTTTTAATTAGTCTGACGCAAAGATGTAAAATGTTTGGGTAAATAGTCTTTAATATAATAATTTATTTTTCTTTTGTTTTTAATTAGAATATGTTGAGAATAAAACAGATAATTGGTTTTTTATTCGAAAAATGTTGTTAAATCTGTTGGAAATACAGTAAAATAATTAAATTCAACAATAAAAACTTGTGTATTAAATTTTTTTACTAAATAAGAAAAACTTGTATTAATTCAGTTATTTTTTTTTTTCTATTTATGAAAAAATTTATATATTATTCCAGTGTTTTAGTTGAACAGTTTAACTAAAATTATTCATGGACGATAAGAAACTTTTTTACCAAGTTTGCGCAGATAACTAATAATTCATGAAAGATGGCCAGTTTGAAAAAAATTTTAATAAAAATGAAATTATATAAATGAGTAAAATTAAATTTTTATGTGAAAACTAATCGACCTGAAAACCGAAAGCTTTCGTTTGTCTGGACTTGAAAAAAAGAAAAAAAAAAGTTACGAAAAAATAATTCTTATTTAACAGGTTTATGGTAACTTTAAATCATATTGAGCGGAATAAATTAAGTGGCAATTAAAATAACTTTTAAAGACTTTTTCAATCGTTTAGGTTTCGAAACTGATTTGAATAATTGATACCAACTTGTTAACAGAAAATTAATGAAAAAAAAATATTAATTTATAAAATTTTTTTAAATAATTAGATAAATTAAAATTTTAACACTAATTAAACAAATTGTTTGATGAATTTTTAAAAAACTAATCAATTGATTGATCTTCGAATTTCATAAATTATATAGAGAATTAATTTTTTCAATTATCGTCACTAAACTGTCAGATTTAATCAGGCACCAAGATTGAACATATAAAATGTAGGAATAAATTAAAAAATGAATAATAAAATGGAGGGTGTTAATTAATAAAATCAATTAACGTTCGTACCTCAAAGTACAAATTGAGTTTATTGTGTAATTGATAGGAATTACTTTAATGGTTTGTAATTTAAAAATAAATAGTTATTATTTAATTACAAAATATTACTATGTAAATTGAAAATAATTGGTTAAATTAAACTGACTTAACTTAAAGCGCCAGTTTCTATCAATAATGCATTTACCCCAATGGGATTTCGTAAATTGTTTGTTTAGTATGCATCAAGTATAATAAAGTTTAAGACTGGAATGTAGATATTACGTAAACAAAAAGGTTGATAGTCACTTAAAAATATTTTCTTACAGAAAACAAAAAAAAAGTAAGTAAAGAAAAAAAGTCATTAATTTATATACACCGACAATCAAGATGCAGTTTAGGTCACCATCGCCATATCTCAACGTTCAATCGTCTACTTGACTGGTTACACCAATAAATTTGTCACTTATTTTAGGTTTTTAAAAAGTACCGTCTAGTCCTAATGACTGCCAAGAAGATAAAGAATGTCGGAAAAGTGGTTTTACGCTTACGTGACTTGAAGATTAATTTCTCAAGCAGGTGGACGAGTACTTTGCACGCGGATGAACCGCGGGTAACTCGCATTCCTAACTTGTAAAAGTCTGTATACCTCAGAAGACGGGATCACTCTTTTGTACCAAGGACTGTCATCATAAAAGCGGTTTAATTCTAATGAAATGTTCATTATATATAGATATATGTAACATTATTAATTTAAGAAAAAAAAAAAAAAAAACACATGGAGACAAAATAAAATAAAGTAATGGTAATAATTTTAAAAAGCGTTTTGTGTGGATAAATATATGTGGAATGAAGCAAAAGAGACCACAGCTGTTGCAATTACCTTGTGCAATAGCATTAATGATTTCTTATGTGACCTTGTGCGTTCTTAAGGATTTCTCGATCTCCTTTTCAATTATAAGTGCGACATACTCCGACTGTCATTTAAGATCTTAAACTGACTTATATTACATTAGATGTATGATGTTTGTAATCATTTATTTCTTTTAAGCTCGCTACGTATCTACTGTTCACACATTCACCCACCTGCAAATATATATTCATAAATACATATAAATGATGAAGAAGTTGTTGAAAATTGTGTGGGTTGAGAAAATGAAAGAAGCGATTGCACACACGTGCTCAAAGTCACTAATGTAATGTAATATAATAAGAGAGTGACAAAAAAGGTAAAGTTATGTGCATATTATCCACGTGCTACCAACACATTCTATCGAATCCATTTAAAACGTAAACAATTTACAACGACGTCAATAATCATTTATTAGCTTTCATTTTCTCAATAAATTTTATTATTATTCATCAGTCAATAAAAGTGACATTTTTTATCTTATCAGATTCATTTTGTATAAATATTAATTAATATTTAATTGTGTATTGAGAAATGATTAATTTTCTCCACATAAATCATTTAAATTTTTGTGGAAAAAAAAATAATTTCTAAAAACTTGCAAATTTGGGGAAATCAAGTAGCGTGTTAAATGGGCGTGTGTATATAACAGTGGGTCCTCGCATGGACGCAATGCCCGGTAAATGTTCGCTATAGTACAAGTTCAAAGTTTTGTGATGGCAACCGCGTGCTATTCTGTCGTCCTGGCAACGCTTTGTTGTGCCGTCGCGACGTAAAATGTCGAACAAAGAGAAATGGAGTCAAAGAAAGAAAGAAAGAAAGAAAGGGAGATAGCAAAAGGTAAAAGAGGAGTAGAGAGGGAAACAAAAAGAGGTGGAGTAATAGCTAAATGCAGTTGTCAGGATAATTGTCTTAACATTTGACTCATCTTTTAATTCAATAAGCTACTTATTAAATTTCAATTTATAAACAATAAAAAATTATACTTATTAATTTTAATTGACGGATAAATAAAAATGACTTTTTATAGCAACACTCAGGTCTTCAACTAAATTAGTACAGATAACTCGATAAATAATGAAATTACTGAGCAGAGCGGGGAGAAAATTCACCACTAAATTAATCAGCTTGAGGTGTAACTTCTAAACAACTATCATTAAAGCTTCGTGTTTGCTCATGATTAATTGTCGTTTAGTAACGGATGTTTACATAACCAGACAATCAATTCAACACTTCCGCTATTTATATTCGGCATAAATATTTTTGCTAAATAAAAATTTATCATATAAATAAGCAGCGTAGTTTAGTTAAGGCTTATTTAATAAAAGTATATCTCAATTCCGTGATATAATTATAATGAAAATTAATATAATAAGTCAAACAAATCTTTGGTATTAAATGAGCGTAAATAAATTGCTCTTATCTAACAAAGCTTATCTTGGATAATCCATAGTGATTCGTCCAACGCTTTGCGTTTGTGAACAAACGAAGCGTTATCGGTTCGATACGCGTCGAACGACATTGTTATGTAGTGCTGGGAAGTAAAGCGTCCTTCTATTCCACACATTTGAGCATACTATATAATACTCTAGTGTAGCGAGGGAGAACGAAAATGAGTGAACAAGAATGTCCGCTATCCCTGGATAGGATTGTTGTGTGAGTTACACTCAGTAAAAGAGATCGAAGATGTTACGGAGCAAATGAATCCAACATCGAACTTATAAACTTCTGCTTCGGCACGGCCATTATCAGCGACTTATGTAGATAATAATGAGAATGATCAATCTTGCGTTAAATAAAAATAGAAAACATATATAAACATTTTAATTAAATTACATATTATCATTTTCTAAAATACGAACCATTTAGCTGGAAATAAAATTCTAGATGAAAAATATAGCTAACAGGTCGACATAGATTTGTTGCTTTAAAACTCGAGAGAATACAGTGAATAATAAATAATAAATAAATAAAATTAAATAATAAATAAAAAGAGAACAGCAGCAAGGGCAGTGGCATCTGAATAGCAATTTTACCACGCGTACGAAAGAGGGCCGGTCAAGCGCAACAAAACTAACCCCTAAATCATTCACATCATTACAAGCGATATATTTATCGAAATTTTTTTTTCACTAATTCGAGAAAATTTTATCATTTTATTATTTTACAATTATTTGATAAATAAATAAAAACTTACGTATGATTTATGTTGGGGTTGAAGCTCAATGATTTCAGGTAAATTCTCACTCACAAAAACACCAAAACTTCAACGACAGCAATCACGGCGCAATGGCGAATTATTTAATGCGTTGTATTACTGCGTCTCTATCAACACACTGACGCCATCTAACGGATTTTTTTAAATTATGATTTTTCAGGGAATTTCATTGGCTCTGTAGAAGCCAATCAAATAATTCGTTCGCTTACGCGGGAAAAATTAAGCGACTTCAGAGCCATCTTTAAAATTTGTTTATTTTAACTTAATTTTTTCTTTTTATTCAGTTGGAAGAAATAAAATATGGAGATGCCTAAGAATTTAGAGGATGTTAAAAAATCGATTGATTCAATGGAAAACGATGTTAATATTTATAATTTAAAGATGGAAGAAAATGACATGAAACGTTTGGAAATAGAACGGTCGATTTGCGAAACTGAAATGTTAATTGAGAAAGCTTTACACATTATTAAAACTAATGAGAGAAAGAATGAGGATTATTATAACAAAATTAGCAAAGTTGGTAATGACTTTAAAGCGTTGAGTGAATTTACTTCTAATAGTCAGAAAAATAAATCTGTTGATAATCAACTTGTGAAAGTTAAAAGCTTAAAGAAAGAGAAAATTAATTACCGAAATGAATTTGATAAAATTAATTATTCAGCTATTGATCTTGTAAGTTAATTAATTTAGTTTAAAATAATTCATATTTAAATGATATAAAAATAGAATTTATTTACAGCAGATAAAAAAAGAGGCTATTTTGCAAGTCAAGAAGAAGTTCATTCAACTACAGGAATGTAGTAAAGAAATATTATCTATGCTTAATGAATTTTAATTCATCTATCTTTAAAAAATGTTCAATAAATAACACAAATTTATGTAACAAAAAAAAAAACTAAATTGTAATTAAAACTTAGGTAATACTGTACAAATCAGAGTTTCATTAGACTAGTTGATAAAATATGACAGATTAATATCATACATTTACGATGCAATAAAAATATTTGAATACGAATATTTACATTGATTCTTAATAAGAAAATAAAAATAATTTAATCATTCCCAAGTATTTTTAAATAATTTTGCATAGATTCAGATGTTTTTTCCATATGTGAAAGTGAAAGAGAACCGGACTTAAATGCTCGAGTCACTCGGTCTTCAACTTTATGAGCTAAGCTTCTTTTTTCTTTAACTCGTTCACGTAGTAAAGTATTCTCAGCTTCTAAATTACTCAATATCTCTTCCAGTTTCTTGCTTTCTGCTATAATTTTCATTGCATCAAGAGTTCTTAAATGCTCTTTAACGTTTCCAGGCGGTCTCCTAGTAAACAAATAGAAAAAAAATTATAATAGATTAACAATATTAAAATAAATCCAGTTCAAATGGTTGGCTTAAATTAAGAAGTAATTAAATACGTACCATGCTATTTCATCCGGACGACGTGTTGTTTCTGCAGTTAACTCCTTCAATTTCCCAAGTCCACTGGCTAGGTTTAAATCTGATAAAATTTCTTCCAACTCTGTCTCCATACTCTCATACATGTCTTTCATCAGAATTTTGTGTAATTTTCCTACTATCGCAGGTTTTGAGCTCAAGTACGTGAGACATTTTGAAAATTCTTCCTCACTTAAATCAAACAAAAAAAGTATACCCATAAATAAATAAATATATTAATTAAATAAGTTAATATTAAATGTAATTTACAAATCAATGGTATAAGGTAATAAAATATTTTTCTGTAATCAAATCCCGATACTTATCAACGTTCTAAAGAATGTAATCAATCTGTGTACATTGTAGAAGAGAAAAAGAAAATAAATATGTTTATTTCATAGAATTATTTACTATCGATGAAATAAAATGAATAAATAAGAGAAAAAATATAAATAGATCGTATCGTGATATTCTTTTGTTATTCATTCTTCTCTTATATTGAGTTCAATATGTCTGTACTGTAACACAATCGCTGGGATCGAATTTTTCTTTGTCCCAAATACAAACAAAAGAACTTCGGTTTCGACTACTACTCTCCCAGTCAACCAGCAAAATTCAGCTTGGCTTCAAAGCAACTATTTTTTTTCTTAATTTTGTTCCTCTTGCTTTTCCTTTGTCTTCTTTTTCTCGATCTACAAAATTGTTACATTATACTCTCCAGCAAATACGTCTGTATTTGAACGGAAACAAATATACACAGATAGAATGGTTATCTTGACTGAAGAGAAAAAATTCTTAAGCTAAGATAAAATTCTTGGTTTAAAAAAAAATTTCTTGGCTCAAGAATTTTTTCTCTTCTCTAATAAAATTTATTGTTTTCCTTTTACTAGTATTGGTTCAAGAATCTTTGTCTTGAGCCAAGCTACCCGTTTTACCAGTGTACCGAAAACAAAGTGATTCTTGATGGTAGATGAACTTTAAAAATAAAAAATAATAATTTTGGATTTGATGAATGTGTGCGCACGGTCAGGCCGGGACAGGTGCAATGTGATATAAAACAACACTGTTGCATATGTCCAGACCTAATCGAGCACGCTTACACGATCGAAGGAGGCCGAAGACCTCGTATATATTTTTCCAATCCAATCTAATATGTATACCAACTTATATATATATATATATTATGAAACCACGTAAATAGTGTCCTATCTTTTCTCTCTTTCCCTTACAGTTTACAGATTAAAATTTACCGTTCTTCGATCCAGCTAATGTAATGTAACATAATGCAATGTAACATAATGTAATCAGACATGGATGATTATAAATCAATTGATTGCGTAGGAAGAGTACACTTTGAGTAAAAAAAAAATAAATGTAGATATTGAATTTCCGGGCATCCAAGTAACGGACCAAGTTTAAACCCGTTTGATAACCACCGATGAGGCTTCTTCTTCTTCTTCTTCTTCTTCTCATTCTCGGCTTCTCTTCTCAATTCTACATCTTCTACGTTATATTTTAACAGCGACGGCCGCATCAAGATTTAACAAACCAACTACTGTACCATATTCAACATTAAACTAACCAGCTCTTGTGTTGATGATCGTGAGAGAGCAGACCAAAAATTTAAACCACGAACGTGCTTGAGAGCCTCTACTCTTCGCAACTGGATTCTTTGTCCTGAGTCCCCGACACGGTAGTCAAAAGATCCGTTCGTGCAGCAGTGGCATGGGGAGAGTGAAGGTTTTAGGTTCGTTCATTGCTAGTATATCTACGGATATATATATATCTATACATATATACCAACACAACACAATATATAACAACCAACCGACGAACCAGCTAATATAATGTAAAGGTTCGCGTGTCCCTTGATATTGGACAATGGGCCAAACTTTAACCGAGCGGAAGAAAAAGAATGCGGTGAGGCGTGAACGACGGAAACGCGGTAGCCTCAAGACAGACAAATTATTATATACATATACATATATTATACGTATTTATATGTAACGTATAAACCAGCTCGCACAATATCATACATGTGTGTATAAAATTGAATTCGTTGGAAATTACTGGTCCAGATTGCTGTATGTTGTAATGAAACTGTGGGAGAAAGAATTAGTATCAGTTAATTGTTGATTAAATTTTTACATACCGGCCACGTGAGTAAACAAGCGTAAACTTATAGAGCACATTAGTATGCAAATCACGAAGGCCAATGACATCAAATGACACTACGCGTCCCGTTCTCTTTATTTCGACAAAAGCATGAGATTCCCGATATCATTTGAACAAACATTAAATAAACTTTATGTTAATAAAATAGTTGAATTGTGTATGACTCACCTCACAGACTCGCAGATATTTTTCATTATACTTGTTATTGTTGCACGAAATACTAATGCATTGTCTGATTGATGTGTAACTGGCTTTGGATCGGTGGTTTCTTCTAACACGTCCATATTAATTTAATTGATTGACTTTTATAATAATATAAGAATAAATGTAAGTGAGGTATTTGAATGACCGTTACAAAACTGTAGGATGATGTGTCTTGGCGTGTGTGAGTTGTTAAAATGAGTTGAAACCAGCTTTGACTGAAATCTCGCCGGCGATTCCTTTGTTGTCACAAGCCCAACCACGCCGTAACTTGTAACGGTCCTTTACACACGCTCTCCCATTCGTTGATTTTAAAATCCAGAGGTTCTATCCCCGCCAGACAGAGCTACTAGTTACTTTTGCGAAACGGCGGGCTTTTAAATAATTCATTTATCATTAGTATCTACTTTATCATTTATATTTACAAAATTTTTCTAGATATAACTTAAACTGAAAGTACTATGATATTAAAGTTAGCTGTCACTTGACAATTTTTTAATTTTATTTAACATAAAGATTTGTTCCAAAAATTATTTTTAAAAAATTGCATTTTTTATTTTTTTAAATTTTTAGATGTCCATTTTTTTTTTCTTATTTTTTTTTTCGCGATCATTTATTTGCTATAAAATTTTTAAAATTATTAAATATCTGCTACATTAATTTTCATGAAAGTACTTATATCGATAAATTTTAATAAATGAAAATTAAGTTAGCCGATATCTAAAAATTTTTAGAATTTTTTTTTTATTGAAAAAAATATTACAAAAAAATAAAAAAAAAAATTTTCACTTGTAAAAAACCGTTAAAAACTGTAAACAAAAAAATAAAAAAAAAAATTTTCCACTTAGTAAAAACTTTAAAACTGTAAATGCAATTTTTTAAAAATATTTTTTTGTTCTAATTTAATTTTAAAAAAAAATTAAAACCGTCGGCTAACTTTAGTATCATTTTAATAATAAAATTTGAACTTATTTTCAAGAACATATTTATTTTTGTCTTATTTTACTTTGTACATTATAAAATTAATTATGCTAGTACGATTGACAGATCAATCATTTTTTCTTTTATATACAGTGGAAATTAAATGTTTACATATATTTACGTATATATTTTACATATAAATTACGCCATATGTAATTGTTAAAAATATATGCGTCTATAAAACTGATAATATTTTTAATAAAAAAAAGTACACAGTTCTAAATTGTCCTAATGCAAACATCAAGTTGAACTTGAGTAGATAAATTTGTTCCAGAATTTACAGATGGTACTGAACGTTTAAACGGCATATAGTCACATGAATGATAAATCTTAAATTTTACAAAAAATTTAATAATAATTTACAACATACGATACTAAAAAAAGCTTTTTTTCTCTAATTTCTTGGCTTTTAAAAAGAACAAAATCGTAAGTCAGTTGAAATTGTCGCTAGAGAAATTGTTCGCTACTACTGAAACTCAATTCAAGTAACCGCCAGCATGACCGTGGGTCTAGTTCAGTTGAATCACGACACAGTACCCAAACATAATTATATCTCATCACTTTATCAGGATCACCTTCTACGACATTATTATTGGAGTCTCTTACACACATTATTTGTTGCGTTTGAAAGCTTATCACTAATACCGGCCCCTGGTCCATCATTTTTCCCATCACGAGATCCACATTATCGATGTCTAAAAATAAAAAGAAATATTGTAAATAAGTTATAAATTTTTAATAAATATTAAAAAGCTCAATTGTAAATATTAAATTACCAAGAATTTTATTGTCCAATCGGTAACCTAATTTTTTGGCCGTATTCAAGGGCTGTGAAATTATGTTATATGGACCTTCGTGACACCAATCTTTTAATATCTCCAAGTCTCCTCGAATCATAGCCTCCAGTATATTAGGTATTATGTCAGTTTCACAGTCTTTCAAAAAATTAATTTTATCGAAATTCGGATCTATTTTACATATTTCGGTCAATGTTTCAGAAAGTTCTGTTTTTTGAAACAAACCACCCATCATATCTGTTACTTTTTCAGTCAGTAACCTTGAGGCGCGTATTACTGGATTTTCAGACTCTTCATACTTCATTTTCCAATCCAAAACTTTATTGACGTACGGATTATTGTCCTACAAAAAAAAAAAAAGTACGAAATAATTTATAAAGTACAAAAACATTTTGTTAAAATAGTAAGTAAATCAAAGTACCTTAAAGTTTTGCCAAGATTGAGAAAATTTTGAGTCCTTATGTAATTCTACATTCTTATCTTGATCATTAGCTTCAACTATTGTATCTTCTCTCTCTAAAATTTCTTTACGTTTTCTCAATTTTTTTAAAGGAACATAAACATGATCCCGCATACCATTATTATCCAACTCTTTGCGTACAACTTCAGCAGTCTGGGAAATTGTCTGAAACGTACTAGTTTTACTAATAGCTTGACTTTTTTCGGAAATTGACTCAGCAGCACCCTTGGCTGATTTTGAAATTTCTTCACCCAACTGACCCGCTTTTCTACCAAGCTCCGTTTTGCTAGCTTCCTCTATCACTCCTTGAACTTTTTCCTTAAGTACATCTAATTTTTCTTTTAATACTTCTGATCCTTTGGAAGCTTCAGACTCAACAGTATGAAATTTTTGTCTCGCTGATTTCAATGCATCTGACTGTTCCAACTTTTCAGCTTCTTCGCGGAATTTTTTAAGCGATTCCTTCATCTCTTTATTTTTCTGCATTTCTTGCTTAATATTATCCAAAAATTGGGAAAAAAAATTTGGTCTTCTAGCTTGATTACTGTAATACCTCAATTGATTATTTGATCCTACAACAAACGGTGTTATTGTTCGTTCAGGTAATTGTATCAATAAACATTCCTTGAAACCACAATAAATTTTTCTTCTTCTTTGCGTCGCCTTTGTAAGACCTGCGAGACTGGCCCTGCATGCTATCAGATTTCGGAGCTGTAATAATTAAATTTTAATTATTGACTTTTGAATAAATTCTATGTCATTTGATGTAGCACATATTTAATAATTTTAAAAATTTTATAACAAATGAATTATGGCAAAAAAAAAAAATAAGAAAAAAAATTGACATTTAGAAATTTAAAAAAATAAAAAATGCAATTTTTTAAAAATAATTTTTTGGAACAAATCTTTTTGTTAAATAAAATTAAAAAATTTTCAAATGATAGCTAACTTGATTGTCGTATAAATTCTTACTGATATAAGACAATAAATTTCATCATTTATCTTATAAATAAAAAAAAATAAAATATTTCCAAGTACAAACCATCATAATTATTAAAAAATAAAATTATTTTTACATGAACTATTGGTTTATTAATAATAATCGATGGGTCATATTTTTATTATTTAAATAATTAAAAATAAAATTATATACAAAAATGAGAAATGTTTAACCATGAGGATAAAACCATAAGAACATAACCTCCTTCATGTACAACAATTCCAATTCACATATATTTAAATCGAAAAAACCATTTTAAATATTCATAAAATAATAAAAAATGTTTAACAATAGTTAATAATATGAATTAAAAATATGTCTTCAGTTATTAATCAATAATATTTACCATTTTATCGTCAACTTTTTCCGAACTTTATTAAATAATTCCGAAAAGGGACTGACAACTCTCTAGTTAAAATATTAAGTTACTAGAAATACTTTTTCAAAAGTTTTATAACCTGCAATAAGTTACTAGATCAACATATGATTGATGTACTCACTTTTAAACACCACGTGCATTGTATAAAGTGTTTTTTTTTTTTTTTAATAAATAAAATTACTGACAATAAATAAAAAAAAAATGACAGAAGACTTTGAAATCATTGTTGGGACTTATGAGCAATTTTTACTTGGTTATAAAGTTATAAAAGAAGAGAAAGTGCGTAATTATTTATAATTATTTATAAAAAAAAATTTATATTATTGATAGGTTAATTTTTGTTGATTTTTTATGTCGATATGGAATTAATCAATATAATTTTATTTTTAGAAATACAGATTAGAGCGGAGTTTTGCAACAAAAGATCATGTTGCTAGTATCAGGACAACATCATCTATGAAACATTATCTAGCGTCAGGGGCTGCTGATGATTGTATCAATATATACGACATGAAACGTCGTACTGAATCCGGAAAATTAATGCATCATAATGGTAATTATTGTATTTCTGATAATTATTTTTGATACTAACAGTGGTATCTGTATCTAGATAAAATTCATAAGTGTAATTAGAATTTCGGATAACCATATACTGTGAATATATTGCGTGATTTAAATTTTTGATCCACATTATAGATAAAATTTTATCACTATTTCATTATACCTGCAAACAACTCCATGACTCTTATTCATGCAGATTGAATAAATATTTTCCTCAAATCGATTGATATTTATTTTTATTTTCAACATGTAGGTACAGTAAATTGTGTATCGTTCACACCAGATGCTACTCATCTTGTTAGTTGTAGCAGCGATGGAAGTATTGCAGTCGTAAGATGCGGTAATTGGCAGTTGGAGAAGCATTGGACATCAGCTCACAAAAATTCTGAAGTAAATACTCTAGCAATTCATCCGACTGGTAAATGTACATTATCAGTAGGTACCGATGGAGTATTGCGTTTATGGAATCTCGTAAATGGACATCACGCTTATGCGATTAATTTGGTCCCTAGACTGAAATTGCAAGCTAAAAATATTACCGTATTACAATGGAGTCCAGATGGTGAGAAATATTTAATGGCAGCAAATAATCAACTGGATGTTTACTCTCGTTCTACGGCTGGTATCTGTGCTGAAGTGACGTTTGACGTAAAAATTGTCTGCGTTGAATTTATCAACGACAATGTCATTGTTATTGGACATGAAAACGGCACATTGAGAATTTATGACATAGAGGAACAGTCAGAACTTTTACAAACAGTTGGTCATGATTCACGAGTTAAATGTCTCAAACATAAAGGGAAATTTATTGTTTCAGCGTCAAGCTCTGGAGAAGTTAAAGTTTGGAAATACGTAAAACAAAAATTGAAAATGTTAACAAAGGCAACGTGTGACGCGAGAATAACTTGTATGACATTGACACAATTATAATAAATTTATTTGATAATATTTTTAAATCGTAAATTTACGATATTATTTATATAATACAAATTTTTAACTAAAATTTTCTATCTACATTATCATTTATTATTAATCATTAATTATTAAATATTTACAAAAAAAAAGTAATTAATAGTAAAATCACGTTTATGTACAATTGGTCCTTATTATAAACTTCTAAAACACAATTACCAAAGCACACATTTCTGTGGAGGATTCATGGGACTCCCCAAAGGACATTTCCAAGCTTTAGCAAAGTCTAAATTGTTTGAAAGTGTACCAATCACACGGAAATGATTGGGTGCGTGGGCTCCCTCAATAAGTTTAGACTTTAAAGCGCCGTTGGTATAGTTTCCACACCATATTTGAGCGAATCCCAGAAAGAATAGTTGATCCTGTGAATAATCAGCTAGGCCAGGTAGAGCTTGAGGGCTTGAATTTCTAGCTTTCAATCTCTGGTACGCTCGATAAGCCTCGCGGATACCGCCATTGTCGGCAATATTCTCACTTTGGGTGTTGATTCCATTGACCTTAAAAATAAAAAAAACAATAAAATACTCTTGACATCTTAAATCAAGGTTCTTATCAAGAGATGACATGTCTCCTTACCGTAAAATTATTACTAAGCTCCGGCAAATGATAGTTACTATATTGTTTAATGATACACTCAACTTTCTCGTGGTAATGTTGTAATGTCTCATCACTCCACCACTGACGTAGATTGCCATTCTCGTCATATCTACGACCTAATGTACAAAACCGAATGTATTATTAGCTTTTATGATAATTTAGTTTAGTCATTAAAATAGTCTGATATATATATATTTTAATATGATTATTAGTATTAGTATTAATATCGGAGTAAACCTTGATCGTCGAATCCATGTGTCAGTTCGTGACCCATTATCGCTCCCATCGCTCCATAATTGATAGATCTATATTATAATAAAAAAGAAGAAAAAAAAATTCATCTTTTATAAGCATAAAAAAATTGTATGACATTAAAGTTAGCAGTCACTTGACAATTTTTTAATTTTTTTTTATTAAATAAATTTGCTCCGAAAAATTATTTCTAAAAAATTGGATTTTTTATTTTTTTAATTTTCTAAATGTCAATTTATTTTTCTCATTTTCTTTAACATAATTTATTTGTTAAAAAAAATTTTTAAATTATAAAATATCTGCTAAATTAATGTTCATAAAATTGTTGTATAAATATTTTAACTCACTCTAATCCATTTCCATAGAAAGGTGGATGAAGGATTCCGGCTGGGAATGCTGTGTAAATATTTTAACTATTAAAATGTTTCTTACTTTGAATACAAAATATATACTTACTGACTGAATTTAAAATTGCGCTGTAAAAAGCATTAACAGTTGTGCCAGTGGAAATCCAACGGTCTTTATCAGGTTTTTCTTTCAGACTACTAAGTGTTTTGTTCGTGCCGACGTCAGTAAGTTTTAGAAATGTATCAAATAGTTGTCCTTCAATTACTTCAGCCTACAATAAAATTTTGCGGGTTTTTTTTTATATACTCAACTAAAATATTTATTTAAATACTGAGTAGTATAATCAAATTTACCCCATCATAAAATTCATCCAACTTTTGAGGATCCATAATCCACTCAGGAAATCCTACGAAAGGTCTCATTGCATTTAATTTTTTATGTGCTCTCGCTCGAGTACCGATATCCATCCACTCCAATTCAGTAACCATTTCATCAAATGCCGCTCGAATATCTAATAACATCTCTAATGCCTATAAAAAAAATATTTGAATATTTTGAATTTATTATTTGATTTATTTTAAATTTAAATCAATAATGAACCTTTTCTTTGGCCTGCTCATTAAAGTGTCTTTGTACATATAAATAAGTGAGAGCCATTCCAAAATTAGAATTCACATTCCCCGTGCATCCTTTCCATCTTGGAGTTTTTTCCTTAAGACCATATACTTTTTGTGAAAATTGAAAACCAAGGTCACGAAACTTTTGTAATGTCAAAGGCGCAATTGTTGAATACACGCTCCACCAGACGTAACGAGCTGCATAATTTAACGAAAAAATTAGTTAACTCAGTCACCAAATAAATTAAAGAATAATAGCAACCAATATTAAATATTAGCTATGTAAATTAATACTAGACTAGATAGCTTTTATGACCCATATGGCCTCTTTTGATTGCAAAGTACTTTTTTAACTTGTTAAAGATACTGATAAACAAATTAAAAGTTCCCTATGAATTTATCGTATAAAAATAAACTTAAAAAATAAATAATGAATAAAGAAATATTTCCTTCCAAAAAAACAAAAATAAAAAAAGTATTAACCAATGGTAGCAGGAGGTGTATCATCTAAAAGCAGCGGTAGCTTCTGCAAGTACAGCAAATCCATTATGATAACACGATCCGTAGTAGCGTCAATTTCAACGTCTGTGTTCTCAAAAACAGCATCAACATATCGCGTCCAATTCCACTTTAAAAAATTAACAGAAAAATATATAATTTATAAATATTCATCTCACGAATTAAAATTATATTCAATTTGAAAAAATACAAATAAAAAAACCTTTTTTTTTTACCTTGACGGCATGAAGATCCGTCAATTGTTGAAGTTCGTCAATACTAACGTCATGAAGTAAATGATTAGAGCTTCTCCTTTCTTCTGGCGTTTCCATTATTTTAGCGATCTTAGTGCTTATATTTAAAATTTCATTGGCAAAACTAACACTTTTGTCTCCAACCCCCGCTAATTCTACCATAGACTTGACGTAGTGCTTATACTCAGTCAATTCGGACTCAAATCTTATTGGATCTAAAAGATAACGTTCGCTAAACCCTGGTGATACTTGTTCCATCATCATGCGGTTTCTTGAAGTATTTCTTACATCCTCGCTAATGTAAAAATTTAAAAAAAGATTGAGTCCTAAATATCTCTGCGCAGTACCGGCTATAGTAGACCAGTCAAGGTCAATTAGTTCATCATCAAATATCGGCTCTTTCGGCAGTCCTAGTTTATTTAGAACTTTATACATTGGTGTTAATCCAAGACTTTCGACCTTTGCTGAAATAAAATATTTACAATAATTGACCTGATATTTATAATTGAAATATAAACCACATTATTGAACTCTTATCAATATCACACGAGTTACTTTTAAAAATAGAAGTTCAAGAGTTGAAAAATGTCAATACCTGTGTCCATGCACGTTTTGTAAAGTTTTTTAGCAAGCTTAACCGGTCTTAGATCATTATTTTTGTCAGGTTCTTCTAAAAGTACCCTCAAGTTTTGAAGTAAATCCTCACGAAGAAGGCTTAACTGATCCCAAGAAGTTTGACTTTGTGGAATAGGATGCCTCGCAATCCATCCCTCGCATGCAAACTTGTAGAAATCATCACACGGATCTGTGGTTTTATTTATAGCCTCGATTATCCTTGCGGCTGTAAAGTCAAATAATTACATAATTCAAGGATTCATTTTATAGTAAAATGTTTTTATACTCTTGCAATTAATAATACATTTGCTTTAAATATTTTCTTATTCAACCATTATTTTTTGTAATCAATGAAATTACTGATAATGATCGCACATTTAAAACAATGATTTAATTAATTAATAAGTTAATGAACCGTTACCTGTTTTAATACACTCATCACTCTGGCACATCTCTTTATATTCTTCTTTACGGAAAACTGCCATTTGCAAGGTCAACGTTGCGACTAATGCAATCACCGCAACTACTAACAAGCCTACCACTATTACCAATCGGGTTTCTTTCCGTGATTTTTTCTCGTCCCATGTGTACCTAAAATATAATGTTTATTAAATTAATACAACATTGTCTCAATTATAAAACATAAATTCAAAAATTTATTCAGTAAATTAATAATTAATGACTTAATAAATTTTCAGGAAGACATACCAAGGAACGTCCGACTGTTTGGCTTCCTCGGGGTTCCTTTCATTGTTCTCTGGGTCGTTTACCTATCAATACAATACATGAATATTGAGATTAACATCCGACAAGTCTAATAATAAATAAAACCTGATGGATAATTGAAGAAACATTTTTTTAAAATGAGTATAATAGAATTATAGGTTTTAGTATTAATTTGATAATAATAGTATCAACGATAAATGGGTAATAAATAAAAAATTTTGCTGAATAATCATCACATGATTATATAATCGTAGGTGCAGTGTATCAATTTCCTGTGTGTATATGTAAGAAAAAAATAGTAATAAATAAAATATGTAGACCAGGGTCAAAGTGTATTTGGAACGATGATCGAAGGCTTCACCTCGCCCTGGAATCATCACGATGTCATCAACTACAACTAACCATTGCCCTCAATATCCTGTACTAGTCCCTAGACAATGATACCATTGTGATAAAAGATGATGACAAGTAAGTGTTCCAAGAGAGGAAGATAATAAGAATCGAAAGAAAAAAAAAACAATAATGATTATTGATGATTAAATGATATTGATGAAACCCATGATAATGATGAATACACGGAGAAAATTTTATAGTAGAGTTTATCATCTATTTATGTTAAAATCTATTAACTGAATTCGATAGTAGTAAATATTATTTAAATTATTAAGTAAACCATCTGAATTGTAGTATTTACTATCCTGATAGTAACTACTACTATTGTGATGATAATCAGTAATAATAACTGTTATTATTTTAATTAGTTACTACTATTATCAAAATCGTAATTCCTAATATAACCTGATGGTTGTAGCTACCATCAGTTATAATAATAACTTTTATCTAAGCTAGTAAAAAATATTAAAAAAATTAAGAATCTGCGTTGCCGTGGATGCATATCTGAATAAACTAAAAGCAGCTGTAGTGCACAAAAAATTGGGATTAAATTCGAATTGAAATTATATATTTAAATTTTTATTTGTCTAAAACAAGTTTTAACGTCAAATTTTTGAAAAAAAATTTGAAATTTCCAAAAAAATCAAAATTTTCAATAAAATTCAAATTAAAAAAAAAAAAATTAAAATTTAAAAAAAAAAATTTTTAATCAAAAAAATCAAATTTTCAAAAAAAAATTTTGAAGGGAATTTAAAATATTTTAATATTTCAAAGAAAAAAATGTACATTAGCTAAAATATGGATCTAAATAAAGGATTTAATTAAGTAAATTTATATTATTTTTTCTCTCAGAAGTTTAACAATCTGAGATGGTTACAGTTACCATCTTCGATTGTAACAGTTATAATCTATAATAATTACAATTATTATTTTCGATAGTAATCGTTACCATTATTAATAGTAACTATTACAATTGTCAATGATACCATCGATTATTTTGTTACTAATTAATTTTATTACTATTTTAGATAGTAGGAGTTACTATTTTTGTATAGTAGGTAGTATAATTAATTTTTCTCCGTGTATAAGGATTATGCCAATTATCAATCTTTCAACATTGTTGTTATTAATAAGTATAAAATTTATGAACTTATCAATGCCAGCAGCACCAACAACATCTCTATGATAAAATAATAGGTAATTAATTTTCCATACTACTATGTACTGCTTATAACGAGAACCTTGGAGTTAAATTTATATGGAAATAAGTATCGATTGTTATTTTTACGAAATTAGTCTCCACTAAATACCGACAGCTCGCTGAGAGTTTTCAATTCCGACAAGTGGCTATAGATATATTTTTTTTTTATTTTAGTTATGGAGTTTCTTCATATGTTTTTGGTTAAAAACCTCTTGCTGATGAACTCATCTAAAGTGGATAATCAAAAAAATCTATTAAAACATTTTTAATGCGTCGTCTGTTTTTCATACTCGTGAGAAAGAATTTTAATGATTTTCATCTTTTCTTTATCATATTTTATTACTTATTAAAAATAAAAAAAAAAAAAGGAAGATTTCTAAACAAAATAAAAAAAGATAAATAGTAATATTGTTTTCTAATACTCATTTGGAGGCGTTGATAATTAATTGCAATAATTATATGATTGTTACCGGGTAATTATTTTCTATTGTTAATAATCACTCGGTATCAACTAGCAATAAATATAATCTTGATATCGGAGCATTCTCTTCCCGTCGATACTTTTCAAGGTGAATCACACAGAAATATATATATTTATATATACGTAACCAGCAGAATAAATGAATAATTCAATCTTTGATTTATTTCCGTATCACAAAGTATCATCCGTATTTATTATTGATTGTTTTATCTAAAGTTTATAAATATATGGTCTTGTCAAATTTAAATTATTATTTTCCGTGTATAATTATATCATCTCATCATCAGACAACAATTAAAAGCTATCAATGTGTATATATTTTATATCTTTTTTTTTCTTCTCTTAATTAAATTAATTTATGTTGTACACGAACTCTGTTTTCATTTACTCATGCGTAAATTCTAATGCAGACATTTAAATTAATTTTTTTTTAATTATCTAATTGCAGGAGGAAAAAAGAAAATTGGACAAATGAAAATGTGACAATTTTTAAACCCGTGGAATTAATTTTTTTTTTTTTTTTTTTTTTTTCTATAAAAAATTGTCAAATTAAACCCAGGAAAAAAAGTTAAGTGGAGTAAGTAGGAAATGAAAAATGAAAATTTTAAATGAGTCGTAGAATTCATCAGAGACAGAGATGGATCGTACTCTTTTTCTCTCAGAGAGTAGTGCCTAGATGACTTCCTGTGAGTTAGTGAGCCGAGAGATAATATTAGGCGGAGGTTTTAAATATGAAGAACACGAGATTGAGAGAGACAGTAAAAATAAAAATGAGTTAAAAGTACAAGCCTTAAATAAATATTAAAAATAACAGTTGTTAAATTTATATTTATATTTATGTCTATATAAATGTATGTATGATGTGTCTATCATACAAAAAGCAAAGGAACGTGATATGAAAGACAAAATCTTAACTTAATCTTCCGTGGATTTTTGTTCTAACATTTTGTTGTATTGTAACATCAGTAAATTTTCACAGTGTAGAATAGCAATCAGAGTCAATGCCTCTGATAACGTAATTCTCGTTAGATGAACCCTTGCCTTAGAATGAGGTGTTGCGTACATATTGCACCACGAGTGCATATCTCATTGTCTCATCTCTCTTTACTATATCAATCATAAAACCTCTTCTCTGATGTATCTACTCTACTTCCTACTCGACACTCGTATATCGGGGTAGACGTACCAGTTTAGTTGTGCTAAACATAACAACTGGTCAATTACAATTTATATATTAAACTCATATTAAATTATTTGCTATTACATCGCAACTTCAATCAAATTTTATCAAGGGTAAAAGAATCATATTTTCGGATAAGCCAAGAAATGTTTTTTTTTTTTATTTATTTATTTTATTATTTTTATTTTCAGGTCTTTATTTAATAATAAAAAAAAAAACTTAAATTTATTATTGAGATGTATCTACGCGGAGAAATATGAGATGACATGAGACGTAAATAAAATTATAAAAAACCGCATATTTTACGTTGTCACAAAGTCCACGTGGTTATTACATGCGTGGAAAAAATTAGTAAATGATATTTATACTATAATGAATGAATGTATAATTTTATTGTAAATAAGATTTAAATTATTCAAGTTCCAGTTGTCCAAGACTATCAACAAAGTTGAAAAAAATTTTTAAATTATACTATCTAAGAAGAAGAAGAAGAAAAAGAAGATCACAAGAATAATAATCTAAATAACTCACCTTATATCGCATCTTAGTGTCTTAGTGTTGTCTATCAATCTCGATCTTAATTTAAATTTCAATGCAATTGCTATTGTATTGTTGTTGTATCTGCAGTTAGTTGTGTACAACTCACGTGGCTAGAACAAAAGCAAATACACAACTATTAACTATTGAGACTACACACCAGTACACTTTAGTAAGTATAATTCTATTTGATGTGTAGCCTTATATAAATATATAAGTCTTTGACTCTATTACGTTGGGTTTAGTTCTCGAACGCTGAGAATCACGCGTGAATTTATTTTGCATCTAATGTCATTACAATAAGAGTAGGATCAGATGCAATTTTAAAAGTTGAGGTATTGCTGTCACTATTTCATGATACTAAAGGTAGCCGACGATTTTAATTTTTTGATTTTTTTTTAATAATTAAATTAGAACAAAAAAATATTTTTAAAAAATTGCACTTACAGTTTTTAAAGTTTTTTACAAGTGAAATTTTTTTTTAAATCATTTTTTCAATAAAAATAAAAATTCTAAAAATTTTTAAATGTCGGCCAACTTAATTTTCATCACTATTTCACATTCATTCATAATTTTAACAATAATTAATTAACATTATACATTACTTTTACTGATTTTCTGCCATGATTTTACAATTATTTTATTATTCATTATTTCAGATGGTAAATTTAATTGGGACGGATTAGCCGGATTAATTACTGAAGCAATATAGAGAAATTCATCCGGAAGCAATGAATAACTTAGAGTATACATATTAGTATTTAAAAACCTAATTTGCTACGTCATTAATATGCTTAATCAGTGTTTCTATTCAATTGGAAATGGTTGTACTCTATTGAATGAATACCTACATAAACAGTCTATAGAATTTCACTTTAGTCTATGAGGATCATAATCAACGACGCGAGTCGATGATATGAGTTTGTTCTCGAAAGCATTAGTGCGTTTAAATAAAATATAATACTAATATTTACGCCAACTTATTATATCTAGAATAGTCTATACATATATAAATAAGTGTGTTTAATTAGACATTATATGCAATTTTATTCTCTAAAAAACAAACATTTAAAGTTCGGTTATAAGTATGTCAGTACAAGATTGAATGATAGGACGGAAAGAATGATTCGCATAGCTTGGAAAACCAGCTGATACTCATTTATTTATCAGACAATCTGTGAAACTGGTGTGATATTAAACGTTTCCGTTTATTATTATTATTTCTTATTAAATTAATAATTAAATGAAACTAAATAAAGCGATGTGATATACTTTATCGTACACACTTTCCACGGAGACTTCGTCGGAGCATAAAATAAAATACAAAAGTGCAAATAAGATCAAGTCTGAAGAAGAGAAACCATCGACTTACATTTTCAACGCTAATTGCAAAGTTAAATTACAATAACGATGCGTGATATTCACTATTTTTTTATTTATTACCATAAAAACTTTAAGCGTTTTCGGTATCGGTGACAATAAACTTTCACATAAAATTTTTAACTTGGAAATTAATATGAAATTTAAATATGTATGTTAACAAAATTTATGTTTACATCTTTTTTTCCTTTTTTCTTTCAAGTTTTACGACTTCTTTATTTTACAATTATTTTTTTCCATCACGATCAAACTGACATGTTACAAAAACGATTGATACATGTTATTTGATAAAAAACGAAACAAATAATTGGAAAAAAACTGGTAAATAATAACGTAGTAAGAAGGAGATTGATACTACAACACGCACGTGTCAATGCGGTCCGATGGACCGGTTGTCAACTGCAATAAAGTTCGGATGTGCGGAGGAGTAAAGAGTCTGTAATCTTCAAAAGCCCCCACTCAGCTACACACTCCCGCCTCAACTTTTGCATCCCCTTCTGGCACGTGAAGAACGCGTTCAACACTCTGCGCAGCTTTTAATTTCATTCTGGATTTAAATTATGTTAAAAATTAGTTAGCACAGGTAAATATGGGAATCATTAATTTTAATTGTCCTTCCTAATATTTTTTTTATCCCCAATCTCCAGAAGGTACTTAGATAATTTTATTTTGTACAATAGGTTTAATGATACTGCGCGTGGGTTTTAGGTTTTCATCTTACAAATTTATCGCTTCACGAGTGTAAAAACTATACCGAGAAATAATTCTTCCAAGCACTTTGAGTTGATTAATTTAATCGTCCGTGTTAAAATTATCTGATTTAATATTATGAACTCTAAATTATAATTGCAAGATAGACTACAAAAGTTTCTCAGTTTTAATTAATTGTTTAATTAATAGTGTCAAATACTAATTAATATAATGATAATGTGTCTGGATACTTATTTATGCTTAAGTGATTTATTTATCCTTTACAATAAATAAAACTGTATGTATTTATTTATATTATTTACAGCTAGATTAAGATTTATGTAGTTTACTCATCCACTTCAACATCAATTATTAAATTAAATATAGTCGAGGTAAGGCTTTCTTGAACGTTTATGTCTCACGTGTGAATTAAATGTGAAGAAAGTAGACAATTTTAAATTGGAGTGATGCCAAAATCATTTTGGAAGCTAAGACTATTGAATATTTCATAATTTACAAGAGACAAACAAACAAGTATGTTTAAAATTTTAATAAATAAACATACACATAAAAAATGGCAATTAAAATTTATAAGAGAATTTTATTATCTTAAAAACTAATTGAAAATGAATTCGTTACCTCATTATTCAAAGTCTGTTTACTGTCAAGTTTAATGCTTCATTTATAAGATCGATTCAATTCACTAGAGCGTACCAGATTATTGACACAAATTAGTTGAATATTTAAATTGATACCGATTAATATTTTATAGAGTACCTTATAAGGATTATTAATTAATAATCGAGATATTCAAAAAGTAAGTACAAGGAAGTATTTAAAGTAATAACTAGTAGTCTTTTTTAAGTGTAAATAATTTTTATAATTTTTATTATAAAATGGTAAACAGTTTGACTAATCTAAAAATTATATTTATTTTTTTACAGAATATAATTGATAAGTATTGATTTATTTAAAAAAAAAATTATTCATCGTGATAACGACAATAAGATGTGTCCTCGATGAGCTCTTGAGGTATCCACTCTTCGTTTGGCGACTGATTGGACAAAGAAACGGCATGGTTTTCAGCTTCTTTCATTATTCTAATCAAATTTCCACCCACGAGTTTCTTTATGTCTGATGCAGACCACTGACGATCCCGCGTTAATTCAGCCAATAATAAAGGATAACCAGAGACATCAGGAAGTTCTGCTGGTGGACTGTGAAGGGCATATTTAAATATCAAATAGATATGAAATCTCATTTGTTTTACTAATTCAAAAAAAAAAAAAAAAAAAAAAAAAAAAAATCACAAACAAATAAAATACTCCGACTTGAATACTAATTCGCTATGATAATTCCGAAGAAAAAAGTGTATAAATTTATCGCAATACTTAAAATGCATTTGTTTGTGGTTTTCTTTGTTTTGCAGAATTTAACTGACCTCATTATACCGTCGTATCCAGCACCAAGACCTACATGATTAACCCCTGCGGTTCTTCGAATATGATTTATGTGCGCTAAAAAAGGATATAAAAATACCTTGGATAAAAATTAACAAAAAACCATTGGCCATAAATTGTTTTTTCAATTAAACTTTTTTTCTTACCTATTACATCGTGCATAGAGGTTTCATTTTTGCAACTGAGATGAGCACTGTCGAAGCTTATCATCACCAGACCTCCGTTCAATGACTAAAAAAAACTCAAGTAAATACACAAAAAAGTTTTTTGACCTCTTTTATTGTTTTCTATTAATAATTTAACGATTTCTTTAAGCGCCTAGGCTGTTACCAAGTTTCTAAGTACGTCATCAGGAACATTGCTGGAAGAATTGCAAAGTGCTCGAGCAGCACTGTGAGAAAATATTACCGGAGCTTTGGTTATCGAGAGCGTCTCTTTCATCGTGCGAATAGAAACATGAGAAAGATCTACGAGCATTCCCAATCGATTTAATTCTTTCACAACTGATTTGCCAAAGCTTGACAGACCGTCACTGTGAAAATCAAGCGGTGCGTCTTCATTTGGATCCTCAACTGACGAAGAGTCGGCCCTTTAAATACACAAAGTAAAAATAAATAATTCATTTTCCAGTGAATTTTTCTAGAAATAAAAATTATAAAGTACATTTTAGAAAAATCATATTAACTGTAAAGACAAAATTATTGCTTTAATAAAACCTTGTATAGATAATGGTGACAATAATAATAGTTTTCTTACCACGGTGTATTACATTTATGTGTCAATGTCATATATCGTGCGCCAAGTAAATGAAAGCTTCGTAACACAGCCATTGAAGCTCCAATACTGTGACCACCTTCAATACCAACAAGACTGGCAAGCACACCATCTTTGTGTGCTTGCTCCAATTCTTTACTTGAAGTAACAAGTCTCATCCTCGTTGGATACTTGTTCGTCAATCTTCTTACAATATCTATTTGTTCAAGAGTTAATTGAACGGCGTCCAAAAATTGAGACTCACAAGGAACGTAGGCCGACCAAAATTGTGCTCCCATATTACCTCGATACAGTCTCACTAAATCAGTCTGCCAGTAATTATTAAAACTGGAATTCAAAGATAAGTCTTTATCAAATGGAAAATTTCGGAGACGGGTACCGTGATGCTTCCGAAGATTCCAAGCAAAATCATTGCGACCATCTATCAAAGGAGTTTCGCTCAATATTCTTTTCACTACTTGAAGTCTTGCTTCGAGTAAATGGGAACTACGTAGCTCCAGAGCTAAAGGTAAACCTACTCCGGCTACCAATGCACATCCTAGAAAAAATACTCCACACATTACGAGCCAACGTCTTCCTGTGCTATGTCCTAGAAAATAATTATACATCTATTAATAAATAATTATTTGTTTTGAGAATTGTTTATTTTTACAATGTTTTTTTAAATTACTGTTAATAGATTAAAGTATAACTGAAGGAAATAACTTTAATATCAATGACATTTCTACCGGAATAAATTGGAAGTAATCATCCGTAAAAAGAAATCCCTGTAAATCTTAAGTTCACCGTGGTGTCACGCTTCTGTTTATGTAAGTCAGTGGTCAATAGTCATCATGCAAACTACCGGAAAATTTTGCTGTCAACAATTGAATAAATTATTTTTTTGCAAATATTGAAAGTACAGTTGCATAAATAAAAAGTGGAAAGTAAATTATAATATTTATTGATTCTAAATCTTCAGTACTTTTTTTTCGAATGATTTATTAAATTTACCTCGTTCTCGCGTTGGTTCTTTGTCTTTCTCAGCAACTAAAGTAGAGACTCGTGAATTATTTTTGAGGTGATGCAAAGTATCACCGTTTGGCAATTTCCTCATTAACTCTGGTGAAGATAACTGGAGACATGTCTGCAGTACAATAAAAATTTTATTTCTTGCTTTATGAAATAATCAAATTGTCATTTTTAGATAAATTAAAATTTTTATGAAAATGAAGTTAGCCGACATTTCAAAATTTTTGAAAATTTTTTATTGAAAAAATTTCAATTAAAAAATTAAAAAAAAAATTTACATGTAAAAAATTTGAAAAACTATAAGTTCAATTTTCTAGAAATATAAAAAAATCAAAAATTTTTAAACTGCTAACTTCAGTGTTATAAATTTTTTTATACTTACTTCGAGTATGTCAACGTCTTTTCGTCTAGGAGGTGGAGAGTGAAAAACCATACCATCTCTGCTCACCCCATACAACTCAAACATTGTCTTATGGCTTTACTATTTTAAGAGTGAAATTGCGTTAAGCTTTCTCTCTTATTCAATTCACCTCACTCTCCTCCCCTGTCTCTTGGTAACCCTTACTTTATCTACCACTTCCTCTTGTGTCGATCTTCCAACAGCCCTCTAAATACTAAAACCGCGTTTATTATGTTCATAGGCATTATCTACGCAAGCGCTTGATGGCCCATATATATTGATCATTGTACGAAAAAAATGTAGCTTTTTTTTGTTCTTATTTCTCACATAATTTTATTATTTTAATTATTGTCTAAATGTTTATTTTTATTAACTACTAAAAAAAACAATTTTCTCCTTAATCAATACTAGTCTTTTTTATTTTTTTTTTTTTACCTTCAACCAAAAAAAATATTTTGCATGTAGTTTGTTTATAAAAATTAAAGTTTTTTTATAATTAGTTTTTTAATTAATTTTAACATAAAAATAAATTAACCATAACTGAAGAAAATTATAATAAAAGTAATTAGTAGTTTAATTGTAATAACATAAAAAAAAATAAATATATTTAAAAAAAAGAATCTGAAGATCGCGCTCTCAAAAATTGAAAAATGGCTACGCAAGCGCAATAATAATGCGCAGTAATTATTGCGCATAAGAACGATTCACGAGCCGCCGCGTTCGGCGCCTTCAGACCGCCATATTGTTTGCAGTGATTAACGCACGTCGACTAGTGTTTTTTTTTACACACACCAAACCAGCAATAATAAAAACATATATACCACTAAATTGTTTTATATAAATCGCAAAAATTTCGCGAAAAGGAAATAATATGAAGAAAAACAAAGAAGTGTCCGACGAGGACGAATATTCAGCGGATGACCCGGATGAAGTGGGTGAAGAAGCATCCGAGGAAGAGTTAGAAGGGGCAGAGGTACAGACGCTTTTATTATATCTATTATACTAATACCTTATATTTGGATACTTTTGATAATTTGTATTACTTGTTATATTAATTCATTGATTTCAGTCCAATAGTGATCTATTGAGTTCGGATATTTATTTTATTATTAGCGATTAAGGAATATTTATTATTGTTCGCTCCGAGAATTTTATCTCAACGCACTACTAGCGTTGATATTAGTGATAGTATTAATCAATATACATTTATATTGCGTTGTTAATAATTATTGATTATTCATATTTGTTATTTGCCAAGTTATTATATAGTGGCTTGGATAAAAATAATGTAAATTATGATATAAAATAGTAGTGCTCGCCAATGCTTCAGAATGCTCCAAATATTTTTTTTTTTGATGTTTTTCTGAAAAGTAAATTTTATTTTTCTTAATTTTGAGTTTAATGGCGAAGGCTCCATTGTTAGATATATTGTTAGATTATAAAGGCATCGAATGCTTGGTATCTTGTACTAGTTAATGCATATTTTGTAGTATAGAGCGATTATTACTTTTCTTTTGGACAACTAAAGTTGAGCGGCAAGATGGAGTTGCCGGCAGTACAGTGGCGCCGTTTATATATTTAAATATATTTATTTATAAACTAATATTAATATTTTTTTATGGTTAATACTAATCAATAATTTTATCAAATTAATTTAAATGAAATAATTTGTAAATAAATTTTTTTGTTATGACTATATTTATTGAAAATATCTATAGTAATTTTTTTTATCTGATAAGTAGTAATCAACGCGTGTCACCATTGGCGTAAATTTTATTAGTTATAATTGATAAATTGACTTAATATAATATTTTCACTTACAAAAATATAAATTAACAGCATTCAACTAAAAAGAGGCCACAACGAGCTGCTGCCAATAAGAAACGACAACACTCAGATGAGGAAGACGAAGAGGAAGAGGATGATGATGACAATGAAGTAGAAGAAGATGAGGATGAGGATTCTGATTCAGATGCACCTGTTAAATCTAAAAAGAAACGACGTTCTAAAAAAGATGAAGACGAAGATGAAGACTCTGATAATAGTTTTAATGAGTCATCTGGTGTTCCACCTAAGGATTACACTGTAAGTCGATTGAATTATTTCAAATTCATTATTTATTGTTTTATCTGTACTTGTATTAATTTATTATTATTTTACTGTAGTCAGGAGCATTCGTTGTAGCTAAAGCAGATGTTGGTGGTGATAGTGACCCAACTTTATGGAGGATAGATGGCAAGGCTTTATTGCAAAAATATTTACCCTTTAAAGAAGAAGGCAAGACCTTGTACAAAAGCACATCCACGGTAAAAATAATCAAAGTCTTTTTCACTATTTTGAAAGAAATTCGAATTTTTTCATTTTTGTTATTAGCATAAATTATTTGTTTTATATTTACTGACTTACTTACGGTGAATATTAATTTCAGTACTCCGGTTGGTCAGCGGATCACAAAGAAAAATTCTTGGCTGCTCAAGTGACATTTAAGGTGCAAAAAAAAAACGAAACCATCGTTGAGCTTCATCTTAACCAGCAACAGCAACAAGAAGTTGTAAAGTAAGCTCGATAGCTAATAATTACTAACAGTCCTCAGTCTCTCTGTCTTCGATTTACGGATTATGTAACTAAATTTTGTAATTTATTTTTATCCGTGATTAACAAAAGTTAAGAAAATGAAATTATTTGATTTTAAAATGATATCAAACGATACCCATATTTATATCAACCGTAAGTTGTGAGAGAATTCGAGGCTCATAATTATTAAAATATTCATAACTATCGATATCTCCTATAAGTAATTTAAACTCAGACTTTTTTCTCAGTTACAACTTGTTTGTTTTTTTTTTTTTTACTTTTTATTTTTTGTAGATTTTGAAATTGGAAAATGATTAAAAAAGATGTTTAAACAGTTTAAAATAACGTCATATTTTTTTTCACTTGTCTTTAAATATAAAAAAAATGAATTTTTTTTAAATACTATTCAAATGTGTAAAGTTAATCCGAGTACGATAAAAAATTGCGATTTTGAATGCATTTATTGATCCCGTCTTTGCTGTTCTTTAAAAAAAAAATTACGGGACAAAAATAGAATTAATAGTCGGATATCGCGATTCTTTTAACAAGTATAAATTGTGTATACATGAAGACCATACTTAAGACGATATATTTGTCACTTTAGTAAATAAATAAATTTTTGATGATTAATAATAATGCTGACAAGAATATAAATAAAATTTTTTAAAACATTAACATAAAATATGACGTATATAAATATATATTAATTATTTAATATAAAAATAACGGTAATTAGATTTTCATTGAAAAAAAAATTCTAATGTATAATTATTAAACAAAATTACAATAATTGAACCAAACTATGTAATTAAGTTCTGACAAAGTTTTGTAATTATAATGATATTTAATGTAAGTGCAAAAAAAAAGAACAGTGTGGTCTTCGATTTTTTTTTTGTGGATCTTTATGATAATGGTTATTTAAATAAAATTATGGCGACTTAATTGGTATGCATTGATTTCTCATTTAATAATAAGTAACCTCAATATTCAACATTAAAAAAACAATTGAATTTTCTTGTATAAATTTAATTCAATGAATTCAATATGTTGATTTTAATTGTATTAAAAATTAATAATACAATATTTTTATTATTTATTAAGTTTGATTATCATTTATATAATTTATGAATAGTGAGTTACCAAAGCAAGTAAATTTTTTCAATTTTTTTTAATTATACTTTATTGAGATAAAATTTTCAGTAAGATTCCAAAGGTTTAATGATTTAAAAAATTTTTTAAAGATATAATTTTCGTTAAAATATTTTCTTTCAAGTCTTAAATATATTATTTATCTTACTAATAAAAGTTAAAAATGTAAATCTTTGAAATATCATAAAGGTAAGTAACAAATAATTTTTAAAATATGTAAAGTTGGTTGTAAGTATCTTTGTAATAAGTAGAGTAAGAAATATGTGATATGTATGGAATTGGAAAATTTTTTTTACATTATTCCAAGAGATTCAACAAACTTGATCAATGATCATCATTCTTCAATAGCTCAGTATTAAATTTTTTTATATGTCTATCTCTATATTTAAATATATACTTTTAAATTTAATAAAAATATTTGTCCATTTCTAATGAAATAATTCTATTTAATAATTTGTTTTTAGGCACTATGTAATAAACTTTCTACCTCTAATAAAAAAATAACAAATATAATTATAGATTATGTAAACGCTACAAAATTAGTGGAAGACATTCCAATTAAATAATTTTTTTCTTTTCAACTTATTTAATCTATCACTTACTGGTATCAGTTTCTTTTAACGGACGATAAAGAATTTATGTAAAACGCAATAACGTGAGTATAAATAAACTATTAAAAAAAAAAAAAAAAACAGCCAGAATATTTGAGGCAATTCAGGTCATTCTAATAGTAATTATGTATTTAGGCTTTAAAATTTCTGAGCAATTAAAAACCAGGTTCCATTCTTACTGATAAAACCGTGCTAAGCATTCCTCGTATTTCCGCCATTTCTTGTCTACTCTTTACAACCATATTTTCTAATTTTTGATTTTTCTTCATCATCTTACGCATTTTTCTCCAACAACTAGTATTGCTTGCGTGACAACAACAGTCTTTAGATTCTGCGTCATGCCTACAAACTTGTTCTGATTCATCGCTTTCACAGCAAAGATCACGTCTTTCCAAATTACAAGACAGTTCTGACTTGACTTCTGATTCTAATCGTTCACAATGATTACAATCATTTTCATAAGACGCTGCTTCGACGTCATTGATTCTTGCTTGTCGTCGAAAACTGCGTCTTCTGTCAGAAGCTGGTTTTAAAGTTGACTTTATAATTCCATCGCTAAATCGTCGGCCCTCTTCACTGCTATGACTCGAATGTTTCTCATCGACAATATGAGCACCGTCGCTGGCTCTTCGAATGTTACTAGGCGTTTCCTCATGTTCTTTTTTACTTCTAACTCCACGTATATATTTCCGCGATTGTCTTGAATTATTTTCTACTGTATTTAAATTGTTATTAGAATTAAAATCATCTTCAGAAAACTTAGGTTCTATCAAACTAAAATCAGACTCTGATAACGAAGAATCAAAAAGTTCTTCAACAGATTTTTGTTTTGTTATTTTCCTTTTTAATTTTTCTGTTTTTTCATTATCATACTTTTGAAAAGTATAATCTGGATGAGCAGTAATTGAGCTTGGTGTATAGGAATTTTTTAGATCATTTTTAGAGTCAGTTGAATTTTCACTAGTAGAATCTCGGTGATTTTTGGAATTTATTATTTCTATAAGATCACCGTCTCCATTAAAAGCAAAAGATTTTTGTCCTAAAACATTAAATATATTAAATATATTTTAATTTTAAAGTTTTGATTATAAATGTCAATGTCAATTTATAAATACGCATGTATGCATTAAGTTCTTATTCATATAAATTTATATAACAAAGTAGGTTTCAAACTTCCTTATCAAACTTTATATTTTATTGTTTAAAATATGACTTTACCTATTATCATTCGTTTGTTTCGCATGTCAGGACTTCGTGAACGTTCTCGCTCCAGAAATTGTCTATTGTTGGGCGATAGTACAGAGAGTCGAACTTCCGGTATTGCTTGAGAGTTGTATGATTCCGTATTACAGTTATTATTGTTATTACAGATTGATTGTACGTCGGATTCATGACTCTCGTGTTCTCGTAACCGCTCCATAATCTTCTGAACTATTTCTGATGGCGCTACATATGGCGATCCTAAATTAAAATAAGAATTACAATTATAATTCAATCATATACATTCAGCATTAAAGATTCATGGAAAATTCCATCGACGTTTATAAATAAAACAAAATTCACATGCCCAAGCCAAAGCATATATAAAATAAATAAAGTAGAAAAAAATTTATTATTAGTCTAAAATAAGCATAGTACCAAAAAATAATGTAATCTATTTAACAAACATAAATAAGTACTAATTTGGTTGGAATTTTTAATTCACTAACTTAATAAAATAAAGATTATAGTTTATCTCTCATATGTTGGGCGTAAAAAAAAAAAATTAATCAATGGATATAAGGTCAAAATAAAAATCAAGTGATTATAATATATAAAAAATCGTTATGACGATTAATCTCACAGTAAAGTAAAAGAAACTAAAATACAAAAACAATTGAGAAAGAGAAAAAAAAAATTTATTTTGTAAATATTGTGACGTCCAACATCATTAAAGAGACTTACTAAATCATTAGGTCCAGAGTATCTACGACGTTGCACGCGTTTTGGCACTCTGAGCGCGTCGTTGCTACCTATAAAATCACCATAAAGCTTACAAATACAGACCAATAGCCCAATGACTATTCATCACTTCCGGTTATAATTTAATAATCCTACATTTATTTTTAGACCTACATTTAATTATTTCTATTGAAATTCAAGGTTATATTCAATTTTATTTAAAGTCTACTTGATTGATAGTAGAAATGTTGATAAATTAAAAGATTATTTAAATAATTTATTACCAGTGAGTCCGCGGTATCCCAAAGACGCAGTATCAATTGATTCGTTAGTCTCTTGTTGCTGTCTCATAAACTCATCAATGGCGATACCGCGTAATTTAGACGGTTGTAAAAATCTTTTTGGAATTCTTGAAAGTGGACCTTCTGCTTGTGAATTGTTGGAACCACCGCCAAATCCCAGTCCTAAGAGAATAGCCTCTGGATCTGGTTTACGTAACTCCAAAAGACTTTCCACGCTGCTGCAGTGACTGCTGTCAGATTGTAAACTCGGATCTCGTACTAATCTACTGCGTGGGAAACTGAAGTTTATTATCTTAAATGTTAATTATCATAATTTTTAAGTGAATAACTGTTTAAGGAAATAATATTTTCAATAATAACAAACCTTGGAATACTTGACATCGCTATTGCGGGTGAACTGGGAGCTGATAAAGTCATAATTGGATTCTTGAGTGATGTCACTTTTTTCAAGTGATGGTGTTCTTCAGGTATTAATGACGATGAACTGTCATGAGACTCAATGTGAATGTCGATTGAAGATTTTGTGGGAGATGGAATGGAGTCAACCCATTGCTGTACTGGTCCACCGTTCCTTCTCATCTCCCAAATTCCTCTAAGCCAGTCTGTTACTCTTATTATCGCCTCTTTGCCAACGTTTTCTAAAAAACAGATAATTGTTTGCCTATTAATATATGCTAATTCATAAATTATTATTTTTTTTTTTAATACACATGGTCTAAACACACAATCAAATTTAAACATTTATATTTTAATCATAAATAATTTCAATATTTACTGTTTGAATTCTTTTAAAAATAATTTTACACTGAACACACATTATGATATGATAAACGAGTTTGATGTATTGATGATAATTTAAATAAAAATTCACATAAATTATGTAAATATAAACTTAAATTAAAGTAGAATATTTATAACTAAACTATAAATGTTATAAATACGGCAGAGATGTTTTTTTAGCTTAAAGAATACTAAATACATTTATTAGATAACGTATAAGATTGTGCAGTGCAAGAGTATATTAAATTATCTTCTGAAAATAAAAACATTAACAAATAAACACTTTAAGTGTAAATAATGAATAGTTGACATTGTGATTAATTAGAGTGAAAGTGATAGGAACACACATTGATTGAAATCCTAATAGATCTACACCTTTCATTAATGATATTGTACCTGGATCTATCATATCCTGGGCTGCACAAACATATGTAAATATCTTAAAAAATAAAACTTATGAAACATAAAAAATCACACAAAATAAAGTCAATTCTAACATGTCAAAAGTCACGTAGGACAATGTCTCACTTATTATTCATATTGCCTTGGTAAAAAAAAAAAAAAAAAAAAAAAAAAAAACAAATTTTTAATTGGTTTCAATTAATAAATTAATTATGATATTTAAACAACAATCAAAAAATTGTCTTACCTTAATAATATCAATCTACAGTGTCCTCAAAACTAGTTTGCGTGATGGTTGTAAAATTGTTTATTTATTTAATACAATGTAAAAAATAATATGTGTATGATATGATCCAAATGACTTGTGAGTGCGCAAAGTTATTGAGAGACTGGAACAGCCACTTGTTAAATTCCCCCCACATTATTAAAGTCTTTGACATACTCGTAATTTGTTATCGGCGGTTATAAAAAATATTGAAATGTGCGTTATCAGTTAACAGTATTCTGGAAAAAGAAATATTTATGATTATTATGGATGAAAAGTGTTTAATAGCATACATATAATGTTAATAAAATAAATCTGAAAAGTAAATTAGTTATTAATAATTAATTAAATATTAACTGGGTAGAGTAAATCATTATACGTTACTGTTTCAGACACATATGAAAGAACATGTTCTACAAGTGGTTTGCACTAACACAGAATAGACTATATAAGTAAATGTCACATGTGTTATACACAAATTGATAAACAACATATCAAGACGTTGCTGCGCGCCCTCTAAAATTCGTTATTTTTTAAACTGCCAAATAATATTCATAAATATTTACTTAGTTTTACAACATATACATAGAATAGTAAGTATAACAATTGTTGAATATATATTAAATGAATTAGTTAATGATCATTTTTATTTTGCATTTCAAGCAAAAGCTCAGAAAAAAAAAAAAAATTGGAGGAAACTAAATAAAAAAATGTATCATAATATTCTGACCAAATTTATGAGCCAATTACTTTTAAGTAAAAAGATTTTATGTTCACATTTTATTACTTAAATATTTTTACATTATAATTTTTATTTTTTAGTCAAATGATAAATGTCACAATTTTTATTTTCCAGGCTGCAAATTTATAACAATTTGAATAGTAAAAACAATTTTTTTAATATTTTTAATTGTGTTGCTACAATTTTCATAAATTTGAAAATATTTTTGATGTAACAACATACATAAACTAAAATATTAAACACGTGACTGATTTGTTATTGTTATTTAGTAAATATAGATTAGTGCTGAAATTTCATAACCTTCAAATTATAACAAAGTGAGATTGAGTCATCAATTCGCAAGTATATCAGTAAATAGTTGTTATTTTTTATATATTTATTTTTTAGCTATGTCGAGTAAGAAGAAAAATAGGGATAAAATCCTTGAGAGACGTAAAAGACAGGTTGTTGGAAAGGAGGAGAGATATAGACAAGAAAGAGACAAATCTGATCCTGAAGATGACCAGACAGGTTAGTTATTATTCATCTAAATATTACATGCACATAATATTATTTATAATTTATAACTGTTACATAAAAATATTCATGGACAGAATTAAATCTTTTTATTTAATTTTTTAAACTAGGTCGTAGAAAATATAAAATAAAGCTATGTGTTTTTAATCATTTATTATAATTCAATGTCATTTAAATAATAAACATTTTATTAGTGGAACAGCTGTTGCTTATTTCAAAAATTAATGCAATAGTTAAAATTTTTAACAGATTCAATAAATTGTACTATTATTAAGTTGTTAATAAATATTATCCAGTTATGATAAGAGTTATTTTTAAAATAATAACAACAGACGTCTTTTCTTGTTGGACTATTTGTTTACCTATGCCTTAATATTTTTTAAAATTGATAATAAAAAACGGAGATCTTTATGGCTTTCATTTCAATTAAATTTAAAGTATTTTAATTGAGCAAATTTATAAAACTTTGGAGTAATAAAATCTGATAATAATATAAAACTAAATTATTTCTAGATTTACATGAATATTTTTCATTCAAATGGAATATTTCCTTTCAGATCTCGAAGTTGAATCACCAATTCCTTTTCCAGTGGCAATGTGGGACTTAGAACATTGCGATCCAAAAAAATGTTCAGGAAGAAAGTTATCGAGGCATGGTCTTATTAAAACGTTAAAATTGAATGCTAGGTTTCCAGGATTAGTATTAACCCCAGTGGGAACAAAAGTATGTGTATAAAACTATAAATAAGTCTAACAATATATGTTACTTAATTTAAGATGATAATTATATTTTTTTTTTTTTTACAGTGTGTTTCACCAACTGATCGCGAAATAGTAAAAGACAATGGATGTGCAGTTGTAGATTGCAGTTGGGCAAAATTAGATGATACGCCTTTCAGCCGAATGAAAAGCCCAAATCCACGGTTACTGCCATTTCTAGTAGCAGCAAATCCAATTAATTATGGAAAACCATGTCAATTAAGTTGTGTGGAAGCTATTGCAGCAACATTAATAATAACCGGTTTCCCTGAAGAAGCTGATTTCTATCTTGGAAAATTTTCATGGGGTCATGCGTTCATAGAACTCAATTCGGAATTATTAACTGCTTATGCTGCATGTAAAAACAGTGAAGACATAATCGCTGCGCAGGATAAATTTCTAGCTGACGCTAGACAAGAACGATTGGACCGGTTAGGTATAAATAATATTTTTAATTACTCAATTTATCAATTACTAATATCACGTTATTTTTTATTAGCGATGCCTGATTTTCCTCCGAGTGAAGAAAGTGAATCTGATGATGAAGAAAAAGAAGATACAGTTGAAAAAAATGATGAAATAAATGAAATAAACAAATTAAAAATAGACGATAAAGAAGGCGGTACTTCTGAAATAACAAATAATTAACAGTGTGGTAATTTTAGTGAATTAAAAATATTATTGATTTCAATAATTATATTTAATAAAGCCAAAAATACTGCCTATTTACTGTTTTACATCAATTGCATTACAGTAAATATAGTTAAATGATTAATTGGACAAATTTTTATTGGATAATTAAGTGATTAATTATTTTTAACACAGCGTATTTAATTTTTACGTTGTTGATTTAAACATAATTATGTAAGAAAAAAAAATTGATTTATATATAAACATAAATATTACAATAATAATACTACCCAACTAAAAATTAGGTATTGTATTGAGCAAACAACCTTGATCATTTGAATCTAGACTTAAGATTAAATATCATTATCATCACATATATTTATTTATATTCACTTACGCACTTCATTCAAAAAAACATAAATTCACAGTAGCTATTTAATATTTGTTTAAATTATAATATTATTGTAAAGATTTACATTGCTTACAATTTTCCATTTTTTCATTGAATTCTTCGATTTGTAATGTCATTTCAAAGAAATTATACCGATCGTGAATATTCCTCGTCGCTGTACGAAGGATATGTTGTGGACTGGCACCAGGATCTGTTGAAAAAATACAAATTATTAGTGTAAATAAATAGAATTATTTTAGTTGAAAAAAATTTAATGAAAGTACAAAAATTGACTCACTAATGGCAAGATGAGCTGAGAGTGCGGTTTTATCGAGTGACAAAGCCCAAATTCTGAGATTGTGAACTTTTACGACGCCTTCAATCTGCATGAAAATATTTTCAACTTCTGAATACTCAAAACCTTTGGGTATCCCTTCCATTAAAACATTCATTACATCTTTGATAATAGCTATTGTCGTAAACAATACAAGCACGGAGAATAAAAATGTACAAATGGGATCAACAATACTCCAAGTTGGCTAAAATGAAATATTATTGACAATTATAAATTATAATTATTTAATTACATATTCAAAGTAACTTTATTAAGTAAAAAAGGTTTTACCTTGAAATAAATAATCAAGGCAGCAATAAAAACGCCAGTACTCTGAATAAAATCGCCAATAACATGAATATAAGCAGCTCTGACATTAATATTCTGATCTTTTTCATGGTTGTGACCATGTCCGTGCTCATGTCCATGACCGTGGCCATGGCTGTGGCCGTGTTGATGTAGTGTCAACCCCATTCTAAAGAAAACATTCAAAACAAACGTGAGAAGACATTTTTTTCGGAGCAAAAAACTCATTAACATTTAAAAATATTTAATTATAATTTTAAATAAAACTAACACGAGATTTACCGCAACGCCAATGACAGAAGTGATCAACATCATTTCAGCATCCAATTCAAAGTCTTTGTTGACTATTCTTTCAACAGCGAGGTAAAAAAGTATTCCAGTTACTACCCATATCAACAAAACCGAAGTAAGCGCTCCAATAATCTTAAAAAAATATTTTCTTTAATTACATAACTAGTCATAGCAAATCAGTTACTAGATTTTATTATGTAGCCGCTATTTACCTCAGCTCTGTACCAGCCAAATGGCATTTTTCTCGTTGCAGGTCGACTCGCGATCCATAGCGAAAGCAATGATATTAAAAATGATGCAAAGTCTGTAAGTAAATGAGCTGCATCCGTTGCTATTGCCAAACTGTTCGATAATATTCCACCAACTATCTCAGTAATCATAAATATAACACATAATACACATGCAATTATTAATTTCCGTCTAGCTTTCTTGTCAATAGCTTCATCTCTTTCTCTATGACAATGATCTTCAGCTGAAAAATACTCTATTAATCAATTAATGATACATTAATTTATAAAAATACTAACATAAACAAATAAATTTTAATTTAAAAAATGTGTCATGTATTGTTATTTTTATTTTTGCTTGAATTATGCTCGTAATGTTTGCATAATCGAAAGCACAAATTATAACATTCTAAAAGAATGTTATGCATAATATAAAATGTTATTTATAAATGTCATGAGTATTGAAATAATAAATTTTTGAGTAGTCACGTATTTACTGCTTAGCTGGTAGTAATTATTAAATAAAAAAATTGCTTACCCTGAGAACGACTTGAGTAACTGCCTACAGAAACTTCATCATCAGTATTTTTAATAACTGTACAACATCCAGATAATTTTCCATGCACACAAAAAATTACTCTTTTACTGGATGTATCCGTAGAAATTGACTCATTATTGTTGGGTGGAATACTTGTGCCGTATCCAAAAGCGGCTTGATCTTTGAATCTATAAAAAAAAACAATAAATTATTATTATTTATCAATATTTTTAAGATAACTAATTGATAGCGATCAATCAAGCCAAAACAATTGAATAATAATTTCTATTTCATCATATTCTAAATAAGTTTCAATAGTTGAACAAACAAATAAAAAAAAAAAAACAATTAATTTTCTTGTAGTTTTTAATATGCATTGTTATCAGTGGAAATAAAAAACTTAAAAAAAATTATTGTATGCGGTATCAGATAATGACAACACAACTAAACTTTATCCTTAGTAAGTAACGTAAAATAACTTTAAGAATATGAACTAAAGAAAAGTTTTAACAATGAAATTTATAAAACATATCTACGATAGCATTAAAGTTTCATTTTTATGATCACTATAAATAATGAATATTTTTTTTTTTATTATGCAACAATGTTATATTTCAAATTAAAATAATTAATTCGATTGCATGCACCCAAGTATTAACATACAATCATTGTAATTTGATCAATTATCATAATCTTTAATTATTAATTATCAATTCTTATACACATTAATCTAAAAAAAAAAAAAAAAAAAAAAAAAAACATTTAATCAATAGTTTGTAAAGTAAATAAATCGCTGAAATATTTACATTTCAGTTAATCGATTAATACAAAAAATTAATTAAAAGAGAATAAATAAATACTAGCAACAGACGGTAATATTTTTATGTCACATTCAAATGTCAATAATAAACATAAAATTATAGCCGTCTGTCTTTATTGTTTATTTATTTTTTTCTCTTCATCTTCCGATAAAGATAACGGTAGCAACACTCCAACCTTGACTTGAATTTGTTGTTAAAAATTTTTTCTAATTACTTGATTCTAAGCAGAAATTTTTTTTTTTTTTGTTTCTAAACATTATTATATGGCAATTAATCAGAAGGACACCATTAAAAAGTAATAATGTAGTAAACGAATAATAGATTAACAGCACGATGATGTCGTTTTTTTTTTCTTCATTCTTTTACTTGAGCCGAGAGTTCTCGGTAATTTTACGTAATAAATGTATATAGAAGAATGAAAACCAGATCATTGTGAGAATAAAACGTAAGTAAAACTAAATTTTTTTTTCAATCTTCCTGAAATAATTATTTCAGTTTATTTAATAATCTATAATTACGACTATTCTTTTTCTCAAGTATGATAGACCATCTTCGCAAAAGATATATCTAAAATGAATTAATATTACGGTCTAATACCTGTTGGTTTCAAGGACGAAAGTCAAGGTAATCTAACAAATTATTTAGACGTAAAAAAAGGCATCAGAAGCTTCTATTTGACTTCGGGTTTCAACAGAGGATTAATTTAAAATAATTGTCACGAGTGCCTTTGAATTTTTATGCCAAGATCGTTATCGATTGATATTAAAATGTATTTGATTTCGTAAAAATTTTAAGTATTCTTCGAAGACAGAATTTAAAGTAATCTTCAGCTTAAAAGCAATATATAAAAAATATAATACTAAAGTTAGCCGACGATTTTAATTTTTTGATTTACTTTTTAATAATTAAATTAGAACAATAAAATATTTTTTAAAAATTGCACCTACAGTTTTTAAAGTTTTTTACAAGTGAAATTTTTTTTTTTTTTATTTTTTTGTAATCATTTCTTCAGTGAAAAAAAAATTTTTTAAATTTATGATACTAAAGTTAGCCGACGTTTTTAATTATTTAATTTTTTTTTCAATAATAAAATTAATACGAAAAACTATTTTTAAAAAATATCACCTATAGTTTTTGAAGTTTTTTACAAGTGACATTTTTTTTTTTTAATAATTTTTTCAATAAAAATAATTCTAAAAATTTTTAAATGTCGGCTAACTTAATTTTCATTAAAAATTTTTAGATGTCGGCTAATTTAATTTTCATATAAAAAATATGAGAATAATAAAATACCAACGCCATATGGATCGGCTTTTCCAGATTTTTTGAATTATCGAGTTTGTTGATCTTTCGCGATCTTGATTCGTTTTCATTAACATCCACTTCGAGTCTTGAGTATCCAGGCATTTTTTCTTCTTATGTAAGTATGCACAGTCAAGTAATATGATAACAATAATATTATAAAAATATATTTGTATTTACTTAATTAATAATTAATATTTATAAATTTATTTACACGCTCAGAATATGACACAACACAGTTTATTAAAACTAGCCTACATGCATACCCGCCTATGCCGTTTTTTCCGAGGCAGTTCTTATCTTTGTATAGCTTCCTGTGTCATCGCGCACAAACTGACTTATCTTCAGCACTCGATTTTAGTTTTATCAATTAAGTAATTACGTTGTTAGCAAGTAGACTAACATTTATGGTAGTAAATATTTATAAAATAAATAACTAACAATGTTTGTTTATTTATATATAGATATGTACAGTTGTAATTAGGTTGATGAAAATAATTTCCAGGCGAGAAAGTTTAACAGCCTTACTACACAGCAGCACATCACTATATGGAAAGTTTTTAACTGAGTACTGCATACGGACTTACCAGTTGGCATTCACTTATAAACAGTCAGTTAGAAGGGGTCAGAGAGGATAGAGAGGATCTGAGAGGACTTGCCTCAAATCCCCACAATTTTTTTATTTCGCACCGAAGACTCCCACGCGATTTCATTCTATCTCTTATCGAGTGTTGAGATTCACTCGGAAAGAGCAACAGATTATAATTTTACAGAATTATACTGAGATAATTGGAACTAATAAGGCGAAATAATTGGATTGATAAGAAGAATAAAAAATTAAATTAAACAGAAGACGGTAAGCCTGTAAAAAACTAATATAGGCAAAACAATTATAATTATAATTATCTTCAAGGATTCCAATTAAGTACTAATTATGAATTTTAAAACAACTTACAGGCTGATTTTTTCACTGTCCATTATCGGTTATTTAGATGTAAGAAGAAGTAACACGTACCTAAACGAGAGCGTTTTTCACAAAGTGATTTAAGACGAACGTTTTGAATTGTTAGGTGAGGATAAGTGCACACGTCACTTAAATGATAAATAAAATCCAACGAAGACATGGTATTCTTTCATCTTTTTCTTCGATGAATGACCAATGATTCGTTTTAACAATAAGATAAAAAAAAGAAGAAAACAAATAGTATAGTAAATCACTGGAGAATATTCTCAGTTTAAAGTAAAACAAGATATACATTTAAATGTTAAGTTGACATTTTTTCGATACTATTTCCCCTGCTTTCTTTATTTTTTAATCTTTATTCTCAACCAATGCTATTCTCTGGCGTTATCATTTAACAGAACTCATCGCAGTTATTTAATCTCTTGAGGATACCATTCTTTGTGCTTATCCAAAAATTGAGAAAATATTTTTTCTTTTTCAGTTTTAAATTTACTTTTGTTTGCTTTTTAAATTTTAATCAATAAACTATTAAATAAAAATCCAAAGAAATGTTTGCTATCTTATTGAAAATTAAAATCAATATTTTAAATAAATATTCAAAGACTCAATAATTAATCAATTAAAAGTATTTAAGCCAAAAAATATAGTAGATAGAATAATTAATAAAATACATACCCAATATTATTTTCCATGTTTAATTTTTATGTGTCCGAAACACTATAACATTATTCATAAATTATCAACATTAATTGATATCGTTTTTGTATAAATGGAATTATTAAATTAACAAAACTAAATAAATTTTTATAGTTTATAAATAATTTAATGTGAGTTTTATGTTATGAAATGAGAAAACTGATTAGCGGTAATTGTACAGATAAAAATAGTTTAAAAACTGTGCGCGTCTAGATGGAAAGCATTTGCTTGACTGAGACGAGAAAACCTAATCGCTCAGTATAAATAGCACGATTGAAATTGCGTGTATATTGTCGTCGAATCAACTTGATTATGGGAATATCATCGATATACTGTAATAATCGTACTGAGCAATCATACTAGAATGCAAACCAACGAGTCTGCTGAGAGTTTTTATGTTTTTTAAAACCTAAACACCGGTTGAATAACGTAACTGGTGGGATTGAATTTTAGATATTTTTTTTCAGTTATATAAAAAATATATTCTTTATACTATTTAGTCGAGACCTTAACTCCAATATCACGGTGTGAGCAAACGGCTTTTTTTTGTTTTTCATTTTTTTAATAACAATATCAATCTGCGTTACAAATAAACTGATAACAACCACAAGATTGTGTCTTTTGATTGTGTTTAAGCTTAAAATTTTAATAAACTGATAAAATTGAAATGTATTAGACACAATATTCCACTCTTTTAACATGAGTCACGTAATACGAAAATAAATTCAAATAATTACATTTTTTTAGTCTATCACTTAAAAAAAATTATGATAGATAAATGTTATCAAATACTTAATTTTCATATTAATTAGAAAAAATAATCTTAAAATTAACAGTAGTTTAAAAGATCAATGAATATATAAATATATTATGAATGAAGATATTGTATTATTGACATGTTTTGAATTATTAATTAATTTGTTTGAAACCGAGAGCTTAATTAAATTATTTCTTACTTTGCAATAGGGCTATTCTCGTGCGAATCCAGATCTGAATAAGAAGTATCTGAAGACATAATTAATATTACACTTATTAAAAATACTTTTATATACTAAGTCTCATCAATTGATCACTGATGAAACAATTAAAATTTCACGTGAATGGCACGATGCTTTAACTAAGAATGAAATAAACCAAGTTTACATTTTCTTTCCGGTTTATACTATGCATGTTAAAATAAATCCGCATTGTTTGATGAATGCCATTCAATAATGTCAGTAAAAAGATTATAATATTATTATTAGAATTGTAAATACAATTTATGCACACCAATAAATAGAAGATTATTTTATTTTCTTTTTTTTCATTTATTTTTTTTGGTAAGAATCATGTTTTTTGTTTTTTTTTTTTTTTTTTCTTTTTTTGTAATTATTACAAACCTAAAGCGTATATTGTACAATGCGATGTAATGATAGTCAAGATTAACAATGATGGTTATACCTAACTTGATTAAAATTACAAAAAATTAGAACACAAAATTTTTATTGATTTATATATATATATGTTTTTTTTTTTTTTTAAATACTCTTATTACCTTGAGTTACATTTGCTGCGGTCTATAAAAGTTCTTGTCAAGACCAGATCCTACTTATTGTTGTATAGTGAACTTGAAAATCGGGGTGTAAAAATTTTAATTTGTACAATTTTTATGGCGTAACACCTTTGTATTTCTTCAATTACATTGCAACAATTTTAATTTACAGCTCTTCATGTTTCAAACTATCTTCTAAATCTGCAAAAGAAATAAATAATTATAAAAACTTCTCAGAAATAAAAGATAAGAAATAATTAAGAAAAAGTAGTTATTTCTTTAGTATATGAAGCAAAATTATTTTTAAAAATAATAATTAATTTACCATGCTCGTCTCTTTCTTCCTTCTCAAGCTGTTTACTTTCATTCTCTACTTTTTGTTGCAAATTTTTTATTTCTTCGTCGTATCCAATCCACTCTGGTAAAATTCTCATAGCTGCTTGTAGTTTAGCTTCTTTAGTCATCGGATTATTACACTAAAGAAAAGAAAAATTAAATCATTAAATTCACTTACAATAAATAATAAAAATTGAGAAAGTAAATACTAACTAAATCTATAGTCTTAGCAGTCTTTTTAGATGCATCATTGCACCAAGTTTCACACCAAAGCCATTCTTGAGGTAATGTTTTAATAGCAACTTGATGAATCATATTGTTAGGTAAGTCTTGATCCAAGTTTGACAAACTGTTTGGATCTGAACTGAGCGCTTGATACTGGCCTCTTAGTCTATCACCTGCAGCAATACGCCTAAAACGCTTCAAATCAACAACATACAACGCACTAATATGATAAGAACGTCCTTGTAAATGATTCCTCCAATATCCCTGTTTCCAAAATCTAAATCCCTCCATTTCTTTTCTACTATCACAGAATGGAGTGTAAGCGTACGGAGCGCCTTCCAGATCCAAATTGACTAGTTCTTTCAAGTCAGCCCGTACAACTTGGTCAGCGTCAACAAAAATTATTTTTTTGACATCCAAAGGAAACAGTACATCCAAAAAGAGAATCTTGTAACCCCAAATAGTTCTTTGCTTTTCGGTTTGCTGATGAAGCCATCTTGGCCATTTGTATTGTACTAGTTCATATTCAAATCCGTATTCCTTGGCCATGTGTGGTAAAAAGTCTTTCAACGTTGGTGATAGATAGTTCTTCAGGAACCAAAATTTAACTGGTGACTTTGTGTGTTTTATAACACTGAGCATCATGATTTTCAAGAATCTTTCGTAAAGATGACCCGAAGCTAGCGAAAATATGTTTATTTTTTCATCCTTTTCTTCTGTGTCGTCTGAGCCAAATGTCCTACAGAATAAAAAAAAAAAAAAAATTACTTAAAAATAAAGTATTAATGGAAGAATATTTTCAGCAATAATTTTTTTTCTAAACTAATCTACTATGTAGTGTTGAGAATTGATCAATTAAAATTTTAATCAATTACCAAATCAAATCTAAATCGGAAATTAAAATTGTATTTAATCTTAATTATGCGTATTAATCAATTACTTTTGAATAAATTGAGCAATCAATTTTTTTTACTATAATTTATTATTGTAATTTTGATTATATAGTCACAATTTACTATTTAATTATAAATAAAGTTATACAATTGTTATGACCTCTTAATTTGTAATTATAATTATTTCTGATACTTGAGTTTATTCAATGAGTTTAGTTTTGCATTTAATTATATAATTGAGTCATTAATTATAAAAAAAAAATATCAATTCTATCCAACACTGCAATATTATTAATAACAATAAAACTATTTGCTATAATTTATAACTACATACGCGTAAAAAGCTTACCAATAATCGGAAAAGCTAGAAAAAATTTTAAAAATAGATATAAATATCCTATCAAATATTATTGAATCGCCATTTATCTATTTTATCTAGTTCTTAAATAATGGAATTGAAATTTAATAAATAAAGGAATTAAATTACCTGGATATAGAGTTCCAAATTCCGGATTGACTATCATCGTCAGCCAATAAATCTGTATGCATCTTATCAGGCTTTTTAGAGACTTTGAGTTTCAGCACATGACTCTTCAACGAGCTAATAAGAACTTTAACTTCATTGCTATCTTGGATTACATCTTGTCCAGTGACTGAATGTATGTCATAAATATCAGCAGATCTTCCTTGGCGTAAGCGAAGTAACCACTCTCCCGGGTTTGCTTTTAGTTGGAAGTATCCTAAATTGGCCATTACAATAGTGTCAACCATAACAGGTTGTTTTTCAGTACCGAGAGTAATTTGCAATCCTCTGGGAGGATTTCCCATGGAAGCTTCAAAACAATGACCTTCTAATAATAAGTGTTCCAACTCAAATTCACTATGAACTCCCATTGCAACATTGTCTAGCTTGATATTATCCAAATCGTAGAGACTTTTGACGACTTCTACCAGCCAGTTCTCGGGAGTGTGCATGTATTGAGTCAACAGAGAAGACGTTGGTAGCTTAGTAAACTTAGCTTGTGCTCCCACTAGTTGACCGTCAGCATTGAATTGCAATTCAGGGTCAAAAACAAACCTATAGAAACTCTTTAAAGGCATATCACTGTTTTTATCCACACAATTGAGGAATATTTTGATGTTGCAATTAAGCGACTGTTGCAAAGTACTCAAAATAGCACCCAATTTTTGGGCACCACGTGATACTGGGTCGACGATTGCAATCAGATTGAATGCAGCTTCATTAGATTTCGCTGCAGGTACTTTGATAACACTGTGTTCGTCTCCGCTGTATGGAATATCATAACGGCTTTGTGTTTGAGGACGTAACACAAGAAGAGATGTTATCTGCATTATAACGTCATCTGAAATTTCAGTATCGTCGTCATCGTCATCAGTCGACTGAATAACTTGTAAACTTTTCATCAATTTATCGCCATAAGTATTGTGACTGAAGCGTTCGAGCAGCGAAAAATCATCGCGTGTAAACTCTTCATCTTCATCAAGCGGGCCAAGAATTCGCCCATTGCAAACTACTGCTCGATCTCCAGGCATTAATTTCAAAGCAGTTTTAGCGTAATACTTGTGTACTTTTATTTTAAATTCTTGCTCTGATAATTTTTCATTAATACTGTCCTCACCAAAATCAAATTTACCGATTTTTATTAATGCTACATTATCTTCTTGCAAAATATTATTGATATATTTAACAGCTTTTTTCTGAGGTAACATTTCCATTGCTGCTAGAACAATCATATTAATATTAACAAGTGGATCATTCGATTTATCGATGTTATTAACAATTATCGTGATTCTAACATCAGTATTGCCGTCTAAATACTTCAAAGCTTCACGCAACAATTGTCGCCCTTTGACAGTTTCAAAATCTGCCGCAACCCAATAAGTATAAAGATGTTGTTTATCAACTCGTCGAGGCATTACCAAGTAATTTGAATTTTTCATTAACCAAGTAGCAGTGTCTTGCTGATTCCAATTAGAAATTTCTTGATTTTTCGGTAAGTTGCCAATCAAATTTAACCATTTACTGTTTTCCGGTTGCAATATTCTGTCATTCAGTCGCGACATGACATTGGGTTGGCTCATCATAAAATCAACAATATCGTCAGACTCAACGACCTCACCCTTGTAAACGGCTTTCTGTAACATCGGAGTTTGAGTCATTATTGTCGTAAGAACAGTTTCCTCGAAAGTATCAGCATCCTCAGAACTAGCAAGTGGAACTCCATTTAATAATACTTGGGGAAAAGTTTTAAATCCAGTTCGTTTAACAAAGTCCATGGCTAGATGACGTCCTACGTCATACTGAGAATCTTCACCAAATATATCATCGATATCTGCAGAGGGATCACGTATTTTGAGAGCTTTTTTTACGTCTGTTACATCAATACTGTTACCACTAATGTAGTTTTGTAGCGTCAACAAAAACTTGAACGCTTCAAATTGGTTTTTTTCCTCTGTCAAATAATGGAAAGCATTATTAACAGCGACACTTGGATCAGTAAATCCAGTTGCTGATGTATTAAAATTGGTTACAAAAACAAAACCCACGCGTATAGGTGCTGAGTGTTTATTTAAAGTGTCTATTGTGTTCAATAAGTGCTTTATTTTATCACTCAGTGGATTAATTATCAGAACTAAGTTGTAAAAATTACGACGTATTTGACGCAGTGTACCAGGGTACATCGGTTTTATTAACAATGTCAATGCAGATGACCATTTTTGATAACGTTTATCTGTTTCTAAATCATTTATCCACATAATAGCGGAATCCCTAATATCAATTGCAAAATCTTGATTATCTAAATTACTTGACAAATCTAATGCGACAAGTTTATCCATTTTTTTGTTACTAAATCCAATTTTTAATAGAGCTTCCATTACACGTAATTCAGATCGTAAGGCTTCGAGTAATGCTAAAATATCAATCACGTCGATATCAAAATACAGACCATTTATAAATAATACTGTTTCAGTCGGTTGTATATGCAAATTCCCGAAGAATATTTCTTGATTACGTTTCATTTCTTTCTTCATTTCATTACTTACTTTAGTTCTTATCAAAGACTTTGCTTGCATGGGAAAATTTTGAGCGATGTCGGTAAATACTTTGACAGCTTCTGACGGTGGTGATTTCATTATTCTTTCAGCAGCTTGGTGACTTAATTCCTGGAATTGCCAAACTTTTAGAGCACTTACTTCGTCACTTGTGTCTAACAAGTGTGTAAGTAGTTCATCGAGTTGAGATTTTTTTTCAGGATATAATTTTTTTAAAACACCAAAGTTAATTCCGTCAATTTCCTCAACTCCTTCATTGATTTCTTCGGATTCTTTGCCAGAACTTTCTTTGATGTCAGAATCATCAGTAGCTTTATACTCAGTTGACTTCATTTGTAGTTCAACTCCATACCCCGACAACCTTAACTTATTATCCGGCCTATCTTTAACATAATGACGAAGAATGTATGTTATTTTGTCAGATTCAGCAAGGGATTTTAATTTATCATGGAGACTTTTAAATCCTGATGACCCCATCTGTCCGTAAAGTATCACATTTTTATTTGTTTTAGAGGATCCTCTAGATCCTGGATACTGATGATCTACTGAATACGTATGTAAATTATCTTCGGAGTTATTTATCAATTCTTCAACTTGGTCAGCAGAGCATGTGAACGTATTTCCACCCACATCTATGAAATTGTTACAATCTGGAATGTTTTCTTTATTCACAGCCATTTGAGAAAACATTTCAACTCGAGCGGAATAAATTCTCAATGACAAAGACAATTTGAGAACAGGTAAACCAGTTGGAGTGACTAAAGTTTCAGCCAACTTCACTACTCGGTTATAAATTTCTTTATCAGTACCTACAGGAAAAAAATCATTTAATTCAAAAATTCTATCTATCGTTAAAAATAATAAATTATTAAAAAAATTATTATTTTATTACCCTGAGTTATGAAACCATCTTCTTGCTTACAAATTAAATCAACAAAACTCCAAAACAAATTAGAATTTTCATCATTAAGATACTCGGAAACTTCCAAAACAATTGGAGTATCTTTCCATTTTCCATCTATTAGAGTTGTCACATACTTGTTGTGTTTTTTATCTGCACTTGATATGCAAGATGATATTAATAATAAACAAATGATACGAAAATACCACATCTGAAAATTAAAAATCATGTTAATAACATTGATAAACGATCACACAACAAACAAATGATTATTATTCACTATTTTGAGTATTTATAATTGATTTTTAAACGTATAAATTTTATGTAAATGAATTAATATAGATTGGTGATATAGTTAGAATAATTATTATGAATAAATTATTTACGTTTTTTAAAATTGTTAATTAAACGGTGAATTATTATTAAATGATCATTGATGACAATGACCAATCCAAGTACCGCACGTGCCGGTTGCCACACAATCAACTCCAGACGATACTCCGAAATATTTTTTATGCCCCCATATGTTGAAAATAAATACTAAATATCAACACAAAAGTCATTGTGATTGTGGCCGCGCGTGTATTCATCATCAGTAAACGTAGCGTACGGCATTACCGTACAGCGCTAAGAAACATTTCTTTTTTTTACGGTACAGTATCATTTGATTTTTATTTGACAGACACATTAAATGCTTGAGAGAGACATATGATGAATTATATGAGCATACATAATAATTAATAATAAATACAACTTGAAAATAATAATTGACAAACACTTTATTTACTTATTAACAAACATCTGTATTCTACAAACACATAGTTATAGTAAAAAAAACCACATATAAAAATTATTCAACAAATACATTTAAGTCTTCGTCATTTAAATAAGCTACGATTTCTTCGCAGCAGTCTTGTGGTATTTGAGAACATAAAACATTATAAATTGATTTAATAGCCTTTTCAATCAATAAGCTTTTTTGAATTGCGTAATTCAAACGAGTTTTCAGCATAGAGTAATACATAAAATATTTATTTTTATAATCCCTTAAACAAAACCTTCTTAATTTTTTATTGAATGCGAGTTTTACTAAGCCTCTTTTATTGATAGTGAGGATATTGAATAATGAAATATTCGTGCCGTCTATTATTTCGCATTTTAAGTCATTTAAAATCTCATGAATTTGTTCTTTTATCAATTTTATTCTCCGCTCATGTTCCTGATTGCTGACATCATAATTGAACCATTCAGGATTATTTATTTCTGAAGAAATATCTTCCACCGACATACCGATCATATGTCTTCTATACCACTCTGATATCAGATCGTATCTGATTTCAATCAAATTTCTTCTATGCTTGTTTAAATACTCAATATCATCTCGAATCTCTGGTATTATTCGATTATCCGCCAAATATGTACACTTTAAACTTTTAATATTATTCATATTTAAATCAATATTTGTAAAATATAAAAGATATCTAACTATATCCCTTAATCCTGAAACTACAGCAATGTCCAAAATCGTCCGGTTTTGTACACTAATATTAACATTGGCACCGGAACGTAAGAGAAGTTTCATTAATTTTAATTTTTTGGTTTGATCATATGATTTAACAAATTGATAATGTAAAACACAACGATCAAGAAGAGTATAAAATAATGCCGTTCCTCCATGTACATCATAATCGTTAACAGATGCACCATTTTCTAACAATAATTGGACCATTTCAAGATTGTTTTTATGTCCAGCTTCCATCAATAGAGTTCGATTCGATTCTGTAGATTTACCATTGACGTTAGCACCATACTTCAATAACAGCTTTGCCACATCAACAGAACCCATACTTACTGGATAAAATAATAATACATAATTAAAATGTTTTAAAGTTGAAGGAACAACTCCACCGTTGCGGGTAAAAAAATTGTCACGAAATCGAGCGTTGGGATTTGCACCATTTTCTAGAAGTAAATTTATCATTCGATGGTCGAGTTTTGTTACTGCGACATGTATTGGATGAACATCATCCACGTTATTTGGATTGACATTCGCTCCATGTAATAAAAGTAACTTTGCAGATTTTAACCTTCCTAATCCACAGGCAAAATGAAGCGGAGTCCACTCAGCGTAATGTGGGGATGAATATTTTGATTCAGGCGATGCACCATTTTTTAAAAGATACTTCATTATATTCAGATGTTCATACTTAACAGCTAAGTGGAGTGGAGTTGAACCACATCTTCCCCGACTATTGATGTCGACTCCGTCGAGGACAAGTTTTTTGACAATGTCGTACTTTCCCAAACGTACAGCATCATGAAGTTGATTCAAAGAATGATTATTGTTAGAAATTGGGTAGACTTGTTCTGTCGACGTCATTTTGATAAACTGATTTCTTATTTTTCTAATCGCCAAAGTATGATCTAAAATAAATTTTTATGTTATAATTATTGATATTTATAAACAGAATATTGAATTAAAAATATAAAAATAACCTGAAATACTTTAACCAAACTAAATATATACTGATGTATTTGTCTTGTACTGTTAAATCTTATAAGAGTGGTCACTTGATTCAGTAGCGCTTATTACACAAAATGTAATACTGAGTAGAAATAATTGAAATAATTTTTAAAAGATTTAGATTTTTAAGTTCATTAATTTTGAGTTCTAGCGGTTCCGACTATTTCGTTGTATTTCGTGACGACTTATATACATATATTATAATATATATATATTTTCCTTCTTGCAATTATAAGTATACTTGTATTGGCCAGGTGCACGATGGTGCTGCCCTCATTTTTCATGCTTTTTCTGTGTTAAATCAAACGGAGTAATTTAGTTCCAGTGGTCGCCATTAGCGTTAAATCATGCTCTTCTCATAAGATTTACACGTAAAAGTGGTAGTCAGCGCCAGCCCTCCCCACCATATACTTCGCACCCAGCCAATAATATGAAACTTGGTTTATATGAAGTGTGAGCTTACAAAGTAAATGGTAGGAGTTAAATTCGAAATTTGAATTTTACAATTATAAAATTACAGATAATAATGATTTCATTTCATATCAAATGATAATTTTTTATAATACTAAAGTTAGCCGACATTTTCAATTTTTTAATTATTTTTTATTTATTAAATAAAAACTAAAAAATATTTTTAAAAAATTGCACTGATAGTTTTTCAAGTTTTTTACAAGTAAAATTTTCTGTTTTCTTCTTTTTGTAATAATTTTTCAATAAAAAAATTTCTGAAAGTATTTAGATGTCGGCTAACTTAATTTTCATTAATTTTTTTTTTATTTTTTCCATAAACGGTTTTTGGAAAATTTATCTTAATTGAAAATTAAAATACTAAATTAACAGTTTACTTATAAAATATCTCTTAGTGTATTAATTTATTAGAGTACAGTGATTGAACATAAAATAATATTGCATTATGCCAAAGAAATCAGTAAGAATAAATATAAACATTTGTTTTAATTTTATAATCTAACTTTAATAAATCAAATTGACAAAAGCTTACAAAATATTGACTATATATAGTTTACTTAGAAGAAGCTAATTGACCAATCGATTAATCAATTTATTTTTCATATGTAAAATAATTATACAAACAGCAAAGTCTGCAGTATGATAATGAGGTCAATTGTGCGGTAGAGGTGGACATTGCATAGGTGGAAGTGTATATACAAAATGTGGTAATCAGGTGGCTATCCTATACCACAAACTACCGCAGGGGTAGTTTATCGGCAAGGGTAGAATATAACATGTCACGTTTCATCAGTAGTAGTAAGGTGCATAGCTCTGCCGCCACCTGCTCGTGAATGTCATTCGGCCTTTAATCAAACGACATTAATCAACGAAATCTCTTACATTAAATCATCATAATTTATAATATAATTACAATAATATTTATAATGAACGTAATTATTAGTAGTATTGTACTTTTACTTATCTTCTCTACATCAAACGTCAAATCAAAAATTCTTCGCGGAGAACTCGTTACAAATCAAGTAAATAAATAACATATTCACGAGCTAACGTATTATCATACAATGCTTATTGATTTCTATTGTACACTGTATTATTTTACTTAAAAACTGTTAAAGCTTCTACTATCAAACTGTACTTATTTTTAATTATCTGACTAATAAAATTATACTTATTCGTTTTTTTTTTTTTTTTCCAGAATTGGGCGTTTTTAGCTAGATTCTGTTTTCTGACTGAAAAAGGGAAGTTCCGCTATGACTTCGTCGTTAAAGAAAATTCGAATGAAACTTCCAACGTGAACTTGTTGCTTTATTATGACGCGCCAAATCAGTGGCCCAGTGTTTACCCATCAGACAAAACATGCGAGCAAAAAAAATCTATTTTAAGTCTTGATCACGGGCAAATAGTACCACTATCAGCTAGTCTCGCAAGAATATCAGGTTGCGAACAACTCGACGACCCATGGGCTAAATTGCATTGTACAAGTTACCGTGAATTCAGATCATCGAGACCACGCTGGTGGTTCATCGTTTTAGCAGACTGCTCGTCGAAAAGTGGACTTAATGTTTCTTATGACATGAGTCTGACGAACGGTGAATCGGGCAGTTTCTGGAGAGAACACTTTTCTGCTGATGAATTCTGTAAGTGATTGCCAATTAGTGCATCAACTATGAGTTTCTGTAATATAATAAATATTTGAATTGATATTTCTAGGGTTACTACCGCTTTTAATAGGAGCAGAAAGCGCTTACATTTTGCTTGTAAGTTACAGCCTCTACGTATCATTTCAACTACGCGAACGACGCCTTCTTCATGTAACATACAAATTATTTATGATTTCACTGATTTACCAATTAATTGGAATCAGCCTTGAAATTTATAGTCTCGCCTATCGTGGTGCAACAGGATTCGAATCTCGTCGAGCTGAACTTTTTGGCAATCTCTTCGAATCATGTGCAGAAACGTTGTTTACTCTGTTGATACTCCTTCTGGCCCTAGGGTACACAGTAACTAAAAGTGTTCTATCAAACAAACAATTATGGTGTCTTATTTGGTTCATTGGAACTATTGTTTTCTTGCAACTGGTGCTTTTTATCTATGAAGCCGAGGTCTTTGATCCTGGATTGGTTCTTTATATTTACGAGTCACCTCCTGGTTTCGGACTTATGGCTCTCAAAGTACTCGCTTGGGGTGTCTTTGTAGCCTGTTGCTACCGAACCAGCCGTAAAAGCAGCAGTAAGTTTCATTTTTATGCTTCATTACTGTCACTCGGGTCCGCGTGGTTCCTTTGTCATCCTCTCACGGTAGTTTGACTTAATTTTACTTCAATAAACGTTCAAGTAAAATAAAATAAAGTAATAATTAATATAAATATATATTTTCAGGTACTTGCAATCACGTTTGCCGTTGATAAATGGGTAAGACAAAGTGTTGTAAAAGGTTGTTCACTGTGGATTATCTTTGTTGGACACGCAATGTTTCTTTACGTGACACGACCCACATCTTCCAACGAACGTTTTCCATTTCACATAAGAACATGGCAAGTGGTCCCCATTGCCGTTGGACAAAATAATAATTATGAACCAAGGAGAGGTGGTACTGCTGCAATTTTTACTATAAACTTAAATAGGAATCGCGCAAGACCCACATAAAATTAATTGTTAATAATAATGAATTAACAGAGTGTGTAAATAAATTATTTTTATGAATGTGCCTTAAATTAACGTTTTAATAATAATCTTAATTGTAAATATTTAATAAATTGCGTACTAATATAATATATACCTTGCTATTTCGTTGTTTATTTACACAAAAATTATTATCGACATGATTGATAATTTATTAGCAATAATACTCAGCGAAGTAGATTTTACAAATAATAGTTGGTATCATTAATTTAAATTTAAGTAAAATATTTTTATATACAATACATAATTATTAAGAGTTGATTGTTGATTTAATCACAGGAACCGTCGAGCCAGCCGTCTCTCCATCTCTGATTAATAAGACTGCAGTCGAAGATTGGTTTGCCTAATTTTTTATTCACCTCATTATGGGTGTCGCACAACCACTGGTTCAGCTGTTCCTGCGACGCTACTTCAGGTGGTCTTTTCTTTAGCTGTTCTTGTAAGTCTTCCCGACACGGAGCACAGGGATAAAATTTTGAAAATACATTGAAAAACGTCTTCATATCATTGATTTCCTGAGTTGTTGGTTTTTCTGGATAGTAAGCTGCCATAGTATGTAAAAATGACCAAGTCGCCGAGCCCAATTCATCTTTGTCAAGGGGACAATTTTTCATTTTTCTTTCTGCTAAGACAAGAGCTTCTTTATACTCTTCATTTTTAGCAGATTTTTTTTCCTGTAAATAATATCAATTATTATAATTATTTTCAAATGATTCATTTTTCAATTCAAAACAAAAAAAGACGCAAAAAAATACACGTTATAAATTTTAAAAATTTTCTTGTATATTTTTAAACAAATTTTTGGTAATTATTTACAAGTAGGGTCAACCACATTTTGGACCATAACTAGGCGAAAAATTATTTTTGAATTTTTTTTTTATTCTGCTTGTTTTTACGGCACATTGATGATAAAAAATGTCGTGAAAGGAAAAAGCGACACTGAAGTTAGCAGACGCCTAAAAATTTTTAATTTTTTTTATTAATTAAATTACAACTAAAAAGATATTTTTAAAAAATTGCACTTATAGCTTTTCAAGTTTTTTACTTGTGAAATTTTTTTTTTTAATTTTTTAATTGAAATTTTTTCAATAAAAAATTTCTAAAAATTTTGAAATATTGGCTAACTTCATTTTCATAAAGAAAAAATAAAGATTTCAATAGCTTTTTGCCTTTAATAGTTGGAAAAATTTTGGCTCTTATGTTTTTGGATAAAATTTATATTTTATCTTTTTTTGATGTTTTTGATAAATATTTTTTTTTTTAAAGTACATAAAAAAAATGAACAATTTAAAAAAAATTGATCAATTTGATTAAAAAAAAATAAAAAAAAAAACATGGGTTGACCCCACTTGTAAATAATTACCAAATTTTTTTTATAATGAGTTATTTGTTTATGAAATCAAATAATTATGACGTGTCTTTTTTTTAGATCATTAAAAATTATTATATTATTTACACTATTGAATAAATTATTTTTAATAATTATTTTTGAATTATGAATGATGAAAATTATTACCTGCTCCGAGTCATACGTCTTTTTTTGAATTTTAGCCCAAGATTTAAAATCCACACAAGTTCGGCAAGGTTTTTCATGGATATTCATGGTTTCTTTTTATAAAATGATTAAAAAATTGTTATTCAAAAAAATAATTTTATCTCAATATTAAACTGACAGTGACTACATAACCATCACATTGTAAATGTGAACTGCGAAACGTTGTGCGGTCAGTTGAGTTTTTTTTTTTTTTTTTTCATTGACGCCATAGACTAAAAAAATCTTGATGAGAAAGTTTAATTAAATTTTTTAACATTGGTGAGAGTTAGTACAAAGTTTCGAGCGCTACAATTTAAAAATTATTGTGTTACATCAAATAAAATTGTATAGTTAATGTTTTAAAGTCCATGTGATACGTTAACCTTAAAAGCCGGACATTAAATACACTTATAAATAACAATGTTTATATAGTTGTGATTAAAAAAATATATATTCAATTAAAACGGAAAAATATAATAAAAATTATTAAAATATCTGAATAATATAACTGTCATAATGTTTTCAGCAAGATTAAAATTACTTAGTTGTGGAATAAGAGCAAGTAATTACTACACTCTAAAATGGCATAAACAATTAGCAAAAAATTCACTAGTTCACAACACTTGTGATTCCAAGTTAAGTATTAAAAGTATGAGCTATGGTACTTGTTATAAAAATTGCAGATTTTATTCCACCGAGCCTGAGCGATTGATAGAACCGAAAAATCCAGACGTGTTTGGAGAGATAGGTGGCAATCAATATGAGGAAGTTGAGCTGGATGAGGACGAGCGTGAGGTTGAGGAATTCGACAAGCATGAATCAAAGCTGCCAAGAAGACTTAAATTGAGTCCTGGTCAATATGCAAATTTAATAAAAGAACACATAACTCGCGGTGATTTAGATGAAGCGTTAAAGGTACTCGACCTGGTGAAAAGTAATCGTGATAAACCGACAACTTTCATGTATAATCTTCTCATCCGAGCGTTCGCGGTCCAGGGCAACCTAAAGAAAGCATGGAATTTGTATAATTCTATGAAAAAGCGAGATTTGAAACTAACCGGGGCAACTTACACAAGTATATTAAACGCTTGCTCTAATTCCCGATACAGTGCCATGGCTTTAGAGACCTTGGAGAAACTCCGTGAAGAATTTTTATTGAAGAATATTGTGTTGAATGAAACACATTATAATGCGATGGTAAAAGCCTATGGTTTTCACAATCGGATGCTAGAAGCTTTTCAGCTGGTAGATGAAATGATTGACAAGCGAATACCTGTCGGAGAGGCTACGTTCAATTCTTTATTATTCGCTTGTAATTCTGATAAGGAAGCAGGGTTAAAGCATGCTTTAGTTGTTTGGCAGATGATGCAAAAAAGGAAGATAAAGCCAACACTACTTACTTACAACTTGCTGCTACGTGGAATTAGAGAGACCAACCTGGGTGATCTCAAAATTAATGATAAATTTGTAGAATATCTTGATGATTGTCGGGTTCTTCTGAAAGATGACGGTCCAGGTGATTTGTTAGCTAGCCCTCCAACTGTCGCGTCCCTTGTTATCAATTCTATGCATCTACTTGAAGCACCAGAGGGCCAAGTTGGTGGCAAAAAGAAAAAAGAGTTCGGATCATCGGATAGGGCGACTGCGTTAGTTAAGCCAAAAGAGGTAAACGATATTTGTTTGAATGAAATCCATAAAAAAAACAAATTGATACTTTTTGGTGGGTACGAAGGATTTATTGAACGCATGGAGCGTGATAATGTAATACCAGATGTGAAAGCGATGACAATTTTGATGGAGATAGTACCAAATTCAGAGGCTATTGAAAAAAATCTTATCAGTTTGGCCAAAAGGAAAAAAATTGAACTTGATATTGATTTTTTTAACATGCTTATAAAAAAGAGGAATCGGCGAGGAGCTTTTGGAGATGCTAAAGTATTTAATTTTTTATTTTAATTATTAAAATTTTTATTTATTTAAATTTTCATATTTCAGGCTGTGCTAGATGAAATCCAACTCCGTGGTCTGACTCCAAACATAATTACCTGGGGAGTACTCGCTCTTGGATGTCACACGCGTAACGATGCTATGGCACTTCTTGATGGAATGGAGTTATCTGGTCATGAGTTGAATGCAGTTATCGCTGGTACACTTATTGCCAATGCGACGATGACGAATCATTTTGTCTATATTCTTGATATCATGAATATGTTGTCGAAAAAAAGAATAAAACCATCTCCAGAATTATATGACATATTAGATAAATTTCAACAGAAGATATCAAAAATTGTTTTAAAAAAAGTGAGTACAAAAATACTATTTTTCTTACTTATAATATTAACTATTAATTATATTTTTTGTGCATTTCAGGTAAAATCAAAACATTCAGATGATTCGCGTTATAAAACACTATATTCAAAATTCAACTTACGGTATACAAATTTGCAAGAACAATTCGGGCGAGTTAAACACGACATGAGAACAAAGAGATGAAATTATGAAGTAAAAAATAAAATTACATAATTATATAATTAATTAATATGTACATATAATTTTTGCATTAAAATATTATTACAAAATTAAAAGATTAAGATTGGATATAAATAACATCATCCACTTATTGTAAATATTTAATTAATAATTTATCTAACGCATGTACGGAGGTCGTGGATCCATCCAAGGACGACATCTTGGTCCAGTGATAACTCCTCGAGGCGGACATGTACCTCGAACACTTAATTTGTTGTAGCCAGTAGGACCGGTGGGTTGTGCTCCGCAGGTTTCAAGTGCCACGAAATCGTCGACGTGAAGTGAAGGTGGTCGCGAGGTATTTGGTGGCCTCGATCGGAATGGATCAGCTCCTCGGCCAACTCCACCAGAGACTAAACCACCTCGTGAACTGACGAATTGCGCGCGACCACGCATCGGGGAGACGAAAGGCATTTTCGTTTTAGCTGTAGGAACAGTCGGTGGCTTCTGAAGCTCGCGGTTATCACGAGAATTTTCTTCCTTTGTTTGTCCTGACTCCAAGATATTGTTCGATAAAGTTTTTGAGCACAGCAATTGCGTTGCATTGAATAAATTAAAATCTGCTGGTAGTAATTCAGTAGCTAGCGCTATCAAGTCAACAGTAGTTTCCAGGGTACCAGTACCACTGAAACGTTTTCGTACTCTTGGTAACGGCGATCTTGATCTTTTTATCGACCTTTGGGAGAATTGATTCAATAAAGCGTCAGGAGTCGGCAAAAGAGGCTCAAGCATCTCTGGAATCGGCTCTTTTTCATCTTCAGTTGCTTTTAAATCGCTAACTAAGTCGGAAGTACCAGGTACTTTTTCCAGCGGATGTGGTTCATTTTTCTCCCACATGATCAAAGTCGCCAACTGAGACAGCCGGAGGTACAATGATCGCTTCGAAGATTTTCCACATGTTATTAAACTCTCCAAAAAGGCAACTGTGAGTGTTGGATTTATTTTCTTCTCTTCATCATCTTCCATTGTCGCAACATGTTCCAAAAATGATTTCAGAGTCCCTGGATTATTTTCTAGGCAGCTTTTCACGTGATACAGACCGTAGTTGTGCTGAGTAAGTGATAAAAAAATACTTAGTGTGCTTTCCAAAACAGACGACGAATATTTAGTGGCATTGGCAAGAATATCAATGAGGACAGTGATAATAGACAGTAGAGGTTCCTTACTGGGGACTGAGTGTGTCAAGCGAATCTCAAAAGGTTCAATATGTTCCTCTTGCATAATACTCAGAGTATAATCACAGAGTGTATTAAATATATCTAATATTTCAATTTGTACATTTATGTCTGTGGTATTTTTTAACGCCGTACACATCATATCAACCACTGGAATATATTTTTGATCTGACTTTACTTGTGCGCGTGATGTTGGACTCAATAGAGTTAATAGCGTGGCTTTTACTGGAGCGTGAAGCGCTAAATCCCTCACAAGTGCCAGTGTTGGTCTGTGATTTTCTAATGAAGAAGCTGCTAAAATTCTGTCAAGAAGACACCGACCCACCAGCAACGCAGTAGGAGCCGCTAAATCACTCAGCTGTTTGCAAACAGTAGACAGTAATGTCAACAATGTTTCATTCCAACTGGCACAGAGTAATCTCAAAGTTTCGGCGAGATTTACTGCTTGGGCCTGAAGATGAGCTGACCATAATTTTCTTAGTCCCAGAGCACGTGCTGTGTCTTCGTTCTCTACCATGTCTTCAAGGTCTAAAATAGGTGGTAGCAGTCTTGAGAATAACTTCAAGCCAGGAATAAAATTACTTGGGCTGGAGGAAATCATTTTTAAAACTTCACCGAGCATCTGAGTCCAAAGAGATTTAGCGACGTTGCCTGCGCCATCAGAATCTACTGCTCGGGTAAATAACAACAAGGTCTCAGCAACTTCGTCAGCTAGAAGACGAGTCGATTGAGTGGAGTTTGGTATCGCGTCTATCAGCGCGTAAACTCCTAGGAGAGGTACGACGGGGGTTAGATCTTTGAATTCAGTTCCCATACACTTTACTAATCGTTCTAAGAGAGCGCGAGTCAATTTTACGCAAGGAAGTAAAATAGATAACATCGACAAACCACGACGACCAGTAAATGATGCTCTATGAACGTATGGCTGCTGGTAAAAGTTTGTTAAATTGGTCATTACTGCTACCAAAGCCGTCAGACCGTCAGCAGCGTATAGTTGAGTTAATGCATTTCTGTGTTTCAATTCGATATACGCTTCTGTTGGATCCATATCGCAGTTAGATGGAAATATCAGGTGATGAAGAATTCTGCAAGCCGTGATAAGTTCTCCGGGAAGTGTCGGAACTTTGTCGGCGTATTTTCTAATTGTTGATACAAGTGTGAAGACGTCTCCGTGATTCCAGTTGCTGTTTGGCGCTGCAATAGTCAAATAAGATATTGCGTCACGTAATTTTCCCTGACTGCGTGCTTCCTCGAGTAAAGACGCAGCACGACTTTGCAGGACCTCTACTTCATCTGAGTAACGGATCATGACGGTTATTAACTCGGCTACGAATTCAGACAACTCCCGGTTTGACAGAAGAGGAATTAAAATGTCAATACAAGAACCTATGGATAAAACTTTAATTATAGCTCGTAAACCTTCCGGAAACGTCAGAAACGAGTGAAGTTTTTTCACAACTAGCCAGTCTTGTGTCGATGAATTTTTTAGAAGAGCAAGACACTGAACAACTTGAATACGCCAGGCTATTTGCGCACCCAGGCCTGGTTTGTCGTATCTCAAGGCTTTGAGGATCGATCGAGTAACTTCTGACTCCTTAAAAAGATACCACAGACCATCTTCGGTGTCAGCTAAATGATTCAAAAATGTTCTTGTTGCTTTGATGAGACTTTCTGTTGAATCTGGAGACACTAGAATTAAAAAAATTCTCCGTATTAAACCGTAGTGGTGAAAATAAGATATCAAATGTTTCCGAGGGTTCCTATTATGCTCTCGTTCGAATTCCATTTGCATTCTAGCCGGCAGCTGTCTTTTTGGTTGAGCCATAAGTGTTGGAGCACAGGCGTATGTTTGAGTCAATTCAAGTACGGCTATTTCTGTCAGTCCTACTTCGTTGATCTCTGACAGCAATTCATAGACATGAATTTTTCTAAGTAGAGAAACCAGCGCGTACTTCAATCTTGCTAGTTTTGCCTCGTCTAACATTATCAAAGTCAGTTTGTATAGATTGTTATCTGACTTTAAAAATTCTTCAACAATTTTAGGACTTATTAAAGCGGCGTCAAGCGCTCTTAAAGCTGCTAACTTTACCGGCAAGGCGACGTTCTCGCGTGTACAGAGTGTCAAAAGTTTTTGTGGAGCTTCGACTTTTAGGAGAATAGATGCTCCATCTTCAAGAGTACTCGCCGCTTCTGCTAGTCTAACCCCTACCTTGACATGACGAACTTTGTAAGCCGGCTGAGGTTGAGCGCGTGCAAGCTCCATGTCTAAGCCTGCGTTGACGATCTCAGTGATATCCTGCAAGTCATCGTTGTCTGCTTGAAAAGAAGATCCAAGCAAAATGCAAAGAGTCTCGCAGCTATGCACAAAAACTTCTTTTTCCTGACCAGTTACATTGTTAAAGTTGATGACAGACTTAGCGAGAGATCTAATAATTTCTCGAGTCTTTTCAGGATTATCTGCAGTATCTTTTTCAATTCCTCGAGGAGGCTTTTCAATATCCAGAAGATCTGGAGGTTCAATCATGTGAATATCTTCAGGAATATCACAAGTAAAATCAACTGACGGCGGTGGTAAATCGTCGGCCATCAACTCTTCATCCGAAAGAATCGGTTCGAAAGGTTCAATAGCTTCAGTTGTCATTTCTTCAACTTCTCTTTCAACTTCTTCTTCCTCAGCAGAAATAGACTCGGGACTAAGAGACACAAGAGATTCAGCGGGTGGTGACGAGGGTCTTTTGACCGGTTTCGGTGTCTCTTCCGGTGTTTCTTCAGACCATGGCTGGGATTCATTTTTATCCGGTTCATTTACCGAAACTTTTACGGTTGACTCAACCGTTGCTTTAGGAGCTGGTACCGGTTTTGGACTCGTCGCTGGTTCTGGTGCTGTAAAAGTAGCCGGCGCTTGTGAATGATTCTCAAAATACCAGTCAGGTTGCTGCTCAGTTGTTTGCGAAGTTGACGGTTTCGGTTCTTGCTCGGGTACCTCGACAGGTACTTCTTCTGGCGGTGGTACTGGAGTTGGGGCTTCCGGAGGACTGACTACAGTTTTATTAAGACTTCCATACACCGCGAGTGTTATTGTAGTGTACCATCCTTTTAATATCAGACCGTCGGTCAATATTTGCTTCTTGTCACATTCTAATTGTATATTGACATTTTGTTTGTATTCCAAACCGCCCAGAGATTCAAACGTCGGAGCACCGGGTTTGCTGTAGTTATTTACGAAGAACTCTATTTCAAATTGCGACGGGTTTGTAGCCCTGCAAAAATAAAATTTGATTTATTAGTAAATATATTGACAATAATTTTTAATTTAATGAAAAATTTTTTTTAATTAAAAAAATAAGTTTTAAATGAACTGATTAAAGATTTTTTTAAAATTTGTTTTGATTATTAATACAATTTATTAAGTAAACTTAATAAATGATCAATTGTATTATTTGTTAATTTTTATGACATTAAAGTTAGCAGTCACTTGATAATTTTTAAATTTTATTTAACAAATAAATCTTTTCTGAAAAACTATTTTTAAAAAATTGCATTTATAATTTTTTAAAATTTCTACATGTCAATTTTTTTTTCATCATTCATTTTTTGCCATAATTTATTTGTTAAAAAAATTCTAAAAATTAATCAATATCTGCTGGATTAATTCTCATTAATTTTTACTACTTTCGTTATCATATTATATAAATTATTAAAGATTATATTTACCCCAATCGTACACCTCCAGGAAAATCGGCTTGAACTCTCGCTCCAAGAGGTATTATTCTTATTTCACTAATATAAACCGGTTTTATAAATTGCACAAGATCAAGATTAAGTTCCTATAAAAAAAAAAAAAAGTAAAATTAATTACATTAATTTTGCTTAAATTTTTATTTAAAATAAGTAAATATTAAAAAATAAATACCCCAGCTATGTCGTGTGAGAATGTGTCAAAGAATATCAATTCAACACTATCCATGTTGACAAAATTTTATTTTACAAAATTATATTTTCTATTTTATTAAAAATTATAATATTTATAATTTTATTTACACATATTATGTACTTTTATTGATAATTTATCAAATTCAAGCTTGGATAGTTTGTATATAGTTTGTAAAGCTATATAATATCAACTAAGCCATCACTACAAAAATTACAAATAGTAATTAATGGTTATGTTCAAACAGTTTTATTTTCAATACGCGGTGAGAATTAAGTCTGTTTGTAACAAATTTTGTTTTCACTAAGAAATCAATCCAAGAGACATCTATAACTAGAAAACACACGCTTGTCAGAACAGTGATTGTTAATAATTGTAACAGATGGCATTAGGTGTTAATTATTTTTTTTTATATCCTACAGAAAGTAAGGGGGAGAGGTAAGATAGAGGTAGACAGAAATAAAAAAGAAACTACACAAGCTTTATGTATATTGTGCTTCCATTCACCATTTTCTTTTGCACACAAGGGAAAAAGTACCGGTTTCAAAAATCCGGCATTTAAGTATTCTAACAATTATTTAATTAATTAGTTAATTTAGATAAGTAAATTAATATAGCATTAACTCGTACATTAGTACAAAAAATACTCTGGGAAAATGGAGCAGTCTGAGGATAGTGATTGTGATGTGCTGAAAAAAATTTTAACCGAGGATGAGTTAACCCAAGTTTCTGATACAGTCGCCAACAAGCTTAGGAAGTATTTCAATGAACATTTTGAAGAATACATTACGGCCAAAGCCGTATTTCAACACAGCAAACAAAGTCTTGGTAATTCATTTTATTTTTTTCTATTTGATTTAAAATTTTATTATATTACATATTATTATTGAAATAGTTCATTAAAATGACGCCATTGTAGATAGCAATTTATTATTTTGGCGGCAAATGAATGGTAGAAAAAGAAAAAAAAAACATCAAGAAATTTTTGTTTAATATTAGATATTTAACAAGAAAAAATAATAATAATTAAAAAACTGCAAAGTTTTTTTTTTTTTTAATTTTAATTTTATCATATCTTTCAATAAAAAAGTATATTTATTTATATTCAATATTTCATGCATGGATTCATACTGAGTCATTGGATTTAGTCGTATTGAAAATAAATAATCAATTTGATGTAAAAATCAAAGCGAAAATTATTGTTATAAATTACTGATGATACACAAAAAAAAATTTATTTGAATCAAATAAATAATTTTAAAGAACTTCATCCCCTTGATTTAAATAGAAAAATTCTTAAACTAAAAAATTCTTCCTGGTTTAATTAAATTTTACTTGATTCAAAAATTTTTCTTTTGAATCAAGTTAATTTTTTTTCGTGTAGTTAGAAGTAGTAAATTATTGTTGAAAGATCTGATGAATTCTAAATAAAATAATCAATATAAATAATTGATTCCACATAAAGTATTGGTAAATTTTATTAATTTATGTTTAAAAAAATGCAATGTATTTTGGTTAATTCACATTGGTGTCTTTTTTTGTAATTATATTCAATAATATTTCATTAATATGAATTTCTTTTAATTTTTAATTTAATTTTTCAGAGAAGAAACTTGAGAAATTACAAAAAGATTTCAAAGAACGTGAATTAGATTTAGAAGAACACAAAGGGAAGCTAGAACTAACTGAGAATCACGTTAACGAATTACAATCGAAACTCGACGAAGCGAAAAATGAGATTTACAAACTACAAGAAAATGTTAAACGGTTGCAAAAAGAAACATCAGAATTTCGTCGTCAACGTGACGAGGCAGTTGATGAACGTAATACGTTACAGATGCAGGTGGAACGTCGTGATCACGAGGTAGAGAGACTGCACACTGAAGTAACATCGCTGTCCAGCCAATTACAAGCCGCCGTAACGGCGAAATGTCAAGCGATTGCCGAAGCTGAAGAAATTCGTAGCCGTGAAATGAATCTCGAGTACAAAGAAAAGCGACTTGACCAAGAGAGGACACTGACTGCGCAACAGATCAGTGCTTTGGAAATTGAATTGTCCAAAAGATCGATGGAGTTGCAAGCTACACGTGCCGAAGCATCTTCGCGGGCTCTTCTGACTGATACGCGTCTCGCACAACGTGACGAAGAACTCAGAATATGCAATGAAACCTTGACGCAGTTGCGTGAAGCTAATTCAAACCTCCAGAGACGTTGTGATGAGCTGAACCAAAAAGTCGAAGATCAACGGTCCCACGAGTTGTCAATGCATTCGTCGTACCGCGAGGAAATTGGTGCCCAGACTCGACTTGCTGATTTGTACAAGGGTATGGCTGATGAAGCTAATTCAAAGGCTGAAGAATTCACTAACGCAGTGAAAGAGCTTCAGGATCTGTTAGAACAAGCTACAGAGCAATATGGAGCCCTCGAGACTGAATGTGGACAGCAAAAGCTTAATTATGAAGAATTGATGAGTCAAAAAGATGAAAAAATTGCTGAGATGACAAAAGAATTGGAACAAGCTAATGAGCTTCTTAAAAGTATCAAACAAGAACGATTAGATCAAGCCGTTGAACAATTAGCGCCAACTGCTGCTACTACGAGTCGTATTTTAAAGAAGGGTTCGAGTTTAACTCAGATATACACATCGCTTGTAGATACTGTTAATGAATTGACTCTCGAACGTGAAGAAAACGAAAGACTTAAATCACAGATGGATGTTATTCTTCGGGAATTAGAAGAGCGAGCGCCAATACTTCAACAACAGAGAGAAGAATACTCAGCAGCTTTGTCAAATGTTGCAACTCTCACTAATCAACTAGACGAATTGTTAGCACAGAATAATCAGATGCAAGAGAGTCATGATGAAGCTAAACGCATCGCCAAGCATTTGACTCGTGAGAATCAAAAGTTGAAGACTGAGTTGTCTGATTTAGCAAGACAGGTCTGTTTCTTGTTGAAAGAAGTTCAAGAAAGCCGAACTGGTAATACAGTTCCCATGAACATGGACAGTTCAATGGATGCAGATCTAGCCTCCTCAGATTTAATTAGTAAAAAACTGGTGACTTTTAAGGACATCGAAGAGCTACAGGAGACTAACCAAAAACTCTTAGCTGTTGTTCGGACATTGTCGTCAAGACAAGAAGAAATTGAGCGTGCAACTGATGATGTTGCCAGCGGGGAAGTTAAGGAGAAACTTGACAGATATGCTGAACAAATTGCGGAAATGCAGGCGTCACAAGAGCGTCAAACTAAGATGGTAGAAAGTCTGATGAGACAAAAAGACATGTACAAGTCTATGTACCAACAAGCACTGAATAAGACGGGCAAGGAGATTGATAATGAGGAAGAAGAACCTATGGAACAAGAAGAGAAAAATACTTGTGAAGGAGAATTTGCCGATAAAAATAATAAAATTGTTGAAGAAAACAAAAACAAGATCAAAGAGTTAGAGAGTAAATTGGCTGAGACGGAGATTAAGTTGAAACAGACTTCTGATGAGTATGAAATTTATAAAAAAGAAAAGGCTGCACATGAACGAATGTTGGGTGAGGAGATTGAGCGGCTGAGAAAAGAAGCGGAGATTAATTCTACGCGTTGCTGTCGGCTTAAAGTGCAGCTTGATTCATCCCAAGAGCGTTTCAATTTATTACAGGCTAATGTTTCAACCTACAAGTCGCAGATTAAATCATTAGAAGAGAGATGTGCCAATTATAGTACGACTATCGCCAAACATGAACAGAGTATTATTATGTTAAAAGATGACGCTATGTCTTCTCAAACACGCTTATCTCGTGCTGAAGTTCAATTGGAGACTGTGAAACAAGAGCGACAATTACTACGTGATTCTGAATCACGCTTGTTAAAAGAGCGTGAGATGTTACATCGTGAAAGACAGACCAATGCATTACTTAAAGCTGACGTCGAGTCGATCAAGGCAAGTTTGGAACGTGTGCAAGCTGAAGGTCAGCTGAGAACCGAGATGAGACTGGATGACTCGATTCGTGAGTGTGCTGCGTTACGTCGTCGTCTACAAGAAGAGCAAGATCGCTTCAGAGAGTTAACATCTCATTTGGAAAAACAGTTGGCTACTGCTCAGGAGAGATTGGCTGAAGAGCAAAGTCAGGGTGAACGTCTACGCAGTGATTTGGAGACAGCTCGCACAGCGCAAACAACTGCTGAAAAACGGGCAGATGAACTGGAAGCCAAATTGAGAGAAACAATCACTCAATCTCGGGCTAAGCCGATTACCGGCGATGAGAATTTAGCCAAGAGATTACAGGAGCTAGAGATGCAATTGGCAAGTGCTAATGCAGAAATCAGATCGCTTACGGAACAACTGAAGACTTCTCGGCAACAAAATCAGCAGTATGGAGATATTGCCGACAGTACAGAAGCGCAATTGAAAGATATGACAACTCAGTATGAAAAACAGAAGCGTGAATTGGAAACAGCACTCGAAGTATCGCGAAACGCAGTTTTGGTATTGGAAAAGAAAGTTGCGAATCTGGAGAGTGAATTAACTCAGGCACAGAGTGGACAACAGGTCACTGATGCTGAGTTGAAGGAGAAACTCGCAGTAGCTGAAGCCAAACTTGAAGAATTGGATGAAGTTAAGGGAGAATTAGAGTTAATGAAAAGCGACTTGTTGAGTGCGTCTCAAGCTGCCAAGGAAGCTGAAGAGAAATACGCTCGAGAGATGCAACTTCATTCGACAGACCTTCAAGCTCTGGCGAAACTTCGCGCTGATTCTGCAAATGTCTCGAAGACTATAGATGAATTGACTCGTGCTAAGAATGTAGCAGTTGAAGCACTCGAGGCCGAACGCTTGGCGTGTCATGAACGCGAACAAAAGCTTCAAAATGATATAGAAGAAATGCAGAAGAGAATTGAAGATCTTGATGCCCAAAATTCACTACTGCATAACCAAGTCCAGGAGCTGAGTGATCGAACAGCCATTATGCAGAGTAACAGGTCTTCGTTGGGAGGACAAGAGTCTATGGATACTAGCTTAGATTCGAGTGCGATGAACCGAAGTTTAACGGGCGTTGAAGAGGATTCCAAGTCTGCTGAGCAGTTGTTGAGAGTTATGAAGTATCTGAGACGCGAAAAAGATCTCGCGATGACTAAATTGGATGTTTTGAAGGCTGAAAACTTTAGACTTAAATCTCAAGCCGAAGTTGCTGAGAAACGACTCAAGGAAAGTGAAATGTTGCTGAGTAATCAACGAGAGCAGTCTGAAATCGAGGTTGTAACGACATCTAAGCACGCAGATTTATTGCGCAAAGTTGAAACACTTAACGCCATTGCGGATTCCAACAGAATTCTCCGTGAAGAACGTGACTCTCTGCTTGCTAAGGTCACGGAATTGGGTAATCAGGTAGCAACTTTATCCGAAGAAGTAGTACCACTCCGAGAAAAGGCTCGAGATCTTGCTGGTAAAAACGAAGCGATGATTCAGGAGAACTCTAGCCTGAAGAACGAAGCTACGCGTTGGAGACAGCGTGCAAACACTCTTGTGGAACGTGCGAACAAAGCGAGTCCTGAAGATTGGAGAAGACTTCAAACGGAACGAGAAAATCTCAGCAAATTGTTGACCTCCGAGCGTGAGACTCATGCAAAACGTATGGAAGAGTTTAATGCGTTGAAGATTGAGAAGACTAAGTTGGAAGAAAAAATTGCCCAACTGCAAAAACAAATTCAGAGTCAAAGTGAACAATTGTTGAAGGTTACAGAGGAAGCACGACAGCTCGGTCAAGATTACAGTCAAGCTATTGAAGATTCAGCGACTTTCAAAAAAGATCTCGATCAACTTCAGAAAGAATTGGGAGATAAAGAAGCTGTGCTGGTTGATGTCAAAAATAAAGAAATTCAAATTCGTAAAATTGCCAAGAAATACAAGACTCAGTATGAAGAACTCGCGAAGACCATGGAGGAAGAAAAAACAAAAGCAGATGAAAATCAAGCGGCAGCTAGTGGAGAAGTATCTGTTTCCGAAGAGCGCGAGAACCAGTTGCGTGAAGAAGGTCGTGAGGAGTTACGTCGACAGAACCAAGAATTGACAGCGAAAATAGAGGAGCTGACTCAGCAAATAACTGCCGTTCAAGCTGAAGCTGAATCTTTGAAAGCGGAAATTGAGGCTATGAACAAAGCGAGTTTTGATAAGGAGGAAAGAACTAAACAATTGCTGAAAAACGCACGTACAAGAATTGTAATGTTGACAGATTCAAATAAAAAGTGCGAGAAGGAACTTAATGAGTTGAAAATGAAATGTGAATCGGCCAGCAGTGATTCAGATCCGAATGAACATGATGCCAGACTTGCAGCACTGAAATCACAGTTGGAAGGACGTATTACGCGATTGGAACATGAAAAAGCAGAAGCCAATTCCGAAAAAGAGACACTTCTTCAGCGAGTTGGTCAACTTCAGAGACAGTTGGCTGCTGGAGTCAGTGGAGTTAATGTTACTGAACCACCTACTGCAAATATAAAACCAATGTCTGCGCGTGCAGAAACTCCTTTGGCCAGCATTCGGCCCATGAGCGTTGTCGTCCAATCTCGTACAGCTGCAGTTTTACCAACAACCGCGAATAACCCAGTACTTGTCGCCCCTCAACAACAGCAACAAGTCGTTCATACTACAGAGACCAGTTCGCCTACTAGCAGCCACACCGACTATCAACCTGCAAGCACAAGTAGTTCCGTCCAACAGCCGTCTAATTTACGCCAGCTTGCAGTCCAGCCTCAGCTGAGCGAATCTGCGGAATCTACACAGCGGGAAGAACCAGAGAATATCGAGAATATTAGTCAGCAGCAGCCTCAGCAGCAGGCTCAACAACAACAGCCTTGTCAGGCTCAACAACCTCAGTCTCAGGCTCAGCAGCCACAAGACCAGCAGCAACAGCAACAGCAGCCTCAAACTGTTGCTTTGGTGAGTCCAAGAGTTGAGCAGCAACAACAGCAACAACAGTCTCAGCAGACAAGTAGTGAGCAGCAACAGACCATTGCAAGCAGCTCAACACCGTCTGTGAGCACATCGCAGGCTTCCAGCGGACACAAGCGACCTCGAGGACTAGACACTTGTGCTTCCGGGTCAGGTGTTGTTGAAGGAACTGAGCACAGTAGGTCCGAGCAATCGCCAAGTCCAAAAGTTAAGAGAATTCGTACGCAAGAACTGGCTTCAACTGCGACTACCAGCGGTTCTGATGTCGAGTATCAAGTACCGACTTCCAGTCAACGAGATCAAGATGAAGAAGGCGAAGAAGGTTGTATCGTCATAGTAGATTGTGATGAAGGTGAGGGTGGTAGCCATCATCAAGCTCAGGAGGAAGAAGAGTTTGATAACGATCCGTATGAAGAAATGGAGGAGGAAGAAGAAGAAGAAGACGAGGATGAGGAAGAAGAAGAAGAAATGCCTTACGGGGTTGAAGCTGAAGTTGAAGGTGACAACAATGAAGTGGAAATTATTCTAGAAGATGATTCCAGAAATGTCGAAGTACCTAGACAAGCACAGCCAACTATTCCAACTAGTCAGCCTCCGCAGCAACAGTCTGAAGCCATCAGTAGTGCTGGACCAACAGGAGAACCTTCAACCTTTGTATCGAGATCATCTCGCGGTATTGCGCCGATGCCAAGGCAACAGCAGCACTTTTTACTCCCACAGCAGGGTTACGAAGACGGCGGAGACGATAGTATCGTTCCTAGTACTCCAACTCTTTTTGTACCACGTCGTGGTGACGGTTTTGGTGAAGCTGTCAGCTCACCCCAGGTTCCTCAAGGCCGATTTACCTTCGGTGATTCGGCACCGTCATCAACACCGACACTGGCTACTCCTACTGCCGTTAATGTGAGGACAATGTTCGCACCTTCGGGCTCTGGAGTCGCTCAGGTGGTTCAAGAAGGAATGGATGACACGAGAATGGACTTGACGCAATTGGAAGACGGAGGAACTGGACGCAGTGTACCAACAACGCCACTTCAGGTATCACCAGCTGCAGAATTGCCTCCTTCGACTAGTGGACAGTCTGAGGAACAAGAAGCTCCGGTTTCTGGCACTCCGGTGACAGCTCCGAGTGATGTGATGGAAACTACTCCAGTGCCGAGTATTAGAGTTACTGATCAGGAGAGTGAACAGATGGAAGCGGTTCCGGGGTCGAGTACTGCGACGACAAATGATGGTGTGAGCTCAGAAAGTGACCAACAGGCTGCTGAAATTGCAGCTTCCGCGACGGTTGGTAATGTTGATGATGATTCCATTGATGTGCCTGCCGATGAAGAAGACACCGAAGAAGAAGGTCGGGAAGCTGAAGCCAGTCCTTCTATTAATACAAGACAGAGGTCTATTGCAGCAGCTGCCGCTGCATCTGGTACTCCGGCTTCTGGTACTGCTGATGCACGCGGTTCACCTGCCAGGAGATCTAACAGGACATATCGTACCGGTCGCGCTGGAAGACCTACACCAATCATCTGGGACAATAGTCAAGGAGCTATAGGTTAGTGTATTTATTAATCAATCATTAACTACATTTTATTATTATTAATAATTTTTCTTTCTACTGAAATTGTATTGTTCATTTTATTTATTTATCAATTTACTTTTATAGGTCAGTCAAATCGAGGTCATCCAGGAGGGATAAGGGGAGTCAACAATGAAGTAGCACGTGGTCGTGGTTCTCGTGGCCGGCGTAGTATGCGTCCCACCAAGTACGGTTATCCTCGTTATTAAATAGCTAATTAACAAACTAAGTACATGTTTTAAAGCTCAACGAAAAGGTTAAAAATACTGAAGAATCTACAGTATACGATACGTATTTATAATTATGATTAACGAAATATTTAGATAAAATATAAATATATATATTTTTTTTTTAATTGTTATCTTGACGAGTTCGTACAAATAGAAATTGTCATTTAACCAACCAGAGTAAATTTACGTTAAAACAAACATTTATGTAATAGAGTGGGTCATTCCAAAAATTCTATAAAATTAATATGTTAATATTAATTAACTGACTTTTTATATTAATAATATTAAAAATTTTTTTTTTTTTATGTATTAAAGTTCATGTGCGGATATGTAAGATAACTTGCTGTGTTTCAAGGAATAAACCTTATGTATATAAATAATACAAGAGTAATTTATTTATAAACAATTTTAATTTACTACCACCTATAGATTTTATAATTTATTACTGATAAGTATTATTAATTGTAAGTCAAAGGAATGACCAATAAATTAATGTCAACTCGCAATAATCAGGTTTGTAACTTAATAATTTTATTAATGTTTTTTATTTATTCTTAAAGTTATAAATTATTTATAAATAGTCAGTAAAAATACAACTTGGAAATACACTTGCAGAAGCGCGATAATGATAATGATGATGGAGATGAAGATAAATAATGATACAACTTAAAGTTTTGAATTTACATTGCTGGCAAGGCATTGAAGGCAAACATCCAAATTATAAAATGAAACATGACAGTATAACAGGTACATTTCATTTCATTACATCGAGTATTGAATTACTAATTTACTATTCATTAAAAAAACTAAATTAATAATTTATAATATCACATTACTTTTCATACACTTAATTTAAAAAATAATTAATATAAAGCGTATTTCTTTTCAGAGCTTCCCACATCGCACATGCTCAAGTAGCATTAATTCGTGTACAAACAAAAAAATTAATAACCGGTATCATCGTAATAATTTAATCTATTTGATATAATAATCAAAAACGGCGACATGAGGGCGTCAATGCGATCTATTTGGGCTTATTGCCAAACATTTTATTGCACACATACATACATACGTATGTATAATCTTGTATCACCCGTGGTACATAATAAAATATCCTGGTATTTATGTTGAGCCGTCATCTGAAAGTGATTCTTCTTTACACTTACACTATACATTTACTATTATACTAGTAAGCAGTAAAAATTATTTACAGGCATACACCAGACACCCACAAAATGTCTCACGATTTTATAAATATGATATGTCTACAAATTTATTTTGAATACTAGTAAGAAATATCAAGACTAATATTAAACTTTCAATAGTAATAAATAAATTAAAAAGTCAAGTTATCACAGACATAAGAATGTAATTTTTGTAATCAGCATTATAATTAATTAGTTAATTATCACTGATTATCCTAATTTTATTTTAATAAATTCCAGATTTAAGACACAACAGTAATCTGCGGTCTTCGGGTTTCCAGAGTCTCTCTTTCAGTCCGATTAGCCGGCTCGCAGCTACAATTGTGATGTTGCTCAACGGAGATCCGTTTGAGCGAGGTCTTTTTAATATCAACGCTCCGGAACTGAACATCGAATTCCTCAAAATAGACTGAACCTTCTGCGGGCATACAGACCAGCTCAGGAGAAGGGCAACAGCCGGAATATCCATCGCAACGACGTACCACCAGGTAAGATGGGTGATTTGGTGCTTCTTGAGAATGTAACAAACCTTGACTGTCCATCAAATCTTTCAGGTGATAAGCACGCGGTTGGGGTTCCGTGCAAATGAATTTCCTGGCGCGTTCTACCGCGGGAAGCTTCAGAGCTGACCGGGGTGAGCTGCTTGAGGTACGATTCTTCCGCGTAGTTGACTGGTTACTCAGAGTCTCTTGAATCTTACACAAAATCGTGGTAATTAAAATAATCACCCGGAGAACTTTTATGATATTTTTAGCCATTTTTTTTTCACAGCACTGTTTGTTTGTAGAAACTTTTTCACCAGTACGTGAATGCTGTCGGTAGAAGTGGTTGCAAAATGAAGCGTGGAGTTGACTCTCGACTGAGAGCTTCTTTCTGGTTGATCGAGTATTTATACATTTGCGTTCAAGCGTCCCTTACCTCATACGTCGCACACTTCTGTACATGCTGATGCAGAAACATCTCCATGCTCGTGCTAATCCTCGTTTGATTCATTGTTAGTTTTTTTTTTTTATTTACCCATTCACCTTACTTTTTTTATTATTATTACGGTGAATATTTATCTCAAAATCAAGCTCGAGATCGTCATTGCGGTTTGTAAGTTTCCCATTTTATTATTAGCATTCTTATTATTTATTAATCATCAATATACATCTGCCCTTGCTATTAATGATTATAATTAGCAAACACTTGTAAATAGAAATAACTATGAAATTTTTTGAAAAATTAATTTTTTTTTTCTTATTGAAAATTAGTAATTAATAATTGCAATATTTTAACTTGTGATTAAATTTCTTTTTATGAAGCTTGTTTGTACCTAGATAAAAAATTATTTAAGTGATAGAGTATTTAGTTGTTATTTTTAAAATAATTATTTTTCATTTTATGTGACTAAAAAAATTTTTTTATAATCAATTTAAATTTCTTAAATAATTTAAAAATAATTAAGAACAAAAGTAATGATGAATTTTAAGTGAATTCATGATATCATATTATTCTATGAAGTCTACTGTTATCAAAAACTAAAATAATTCCATTGAATTATTGAATTTTTAATTGTTTCCATTTATAGACTGCGATAATAAATTTTTTAACGAGAATAGAAAGTTTTATAGAAAACAAACTGGACCGACTGTCATATGTGATCATACAGTACCTACGTCATTGGGAATTCCCGCAGTAACATCAAGGATACATTGAACTTGTTCCTTTTACGTCACCTGAATCTTCAGCGTCCGATGTTTTTTCCAATATCATAACTTTTTCACATAAACCTTAAATCCAATTATCCTGTAAGTACATACGTTAAAATTTAGTTATGACGAATCAATTAATGGTCACATTAGATGAGTGATCAAATTGACGTCAAACCTTTTGTGCGTGTTATCAGAGTGATGATGACTCCACAGGAAGTTGCAGATTCTATCAGGAAATATTTTAGTTACGAGGTGACTTTGAAGCTTAAATATTCGATCATTTGGTCTATTAGGGTACTCATTATTTCTTCCTCGAGTGAGTCATTTTTATTTCACACCTCTGGTATCACGTAATCTCCGTTGATTGAGGAAAATTGTTTGCTACAGTTTTATAATCATTACGTAGGTCTCGCGTGTAATTTATTACATTGAAACGATTAATTAGTATTCCATTATTTACTTCTATTTTTAGATTACACTTATTTACCGCACATAATTTACCATTTTTTAATGCTGTAACTGATTGTCTTTATTATTATAAATTAAAAAGACTAAAAAATTGAAATTTCGTAGAATTACATTCATTATTCTACTTATAAAAAATTAGGTGAGTGTATTTTGTATCTTATAAACGCTTTAAAAAATAAACCTAATTTTTAGATTTTTAATAGATGAGAGAATATACATACAACAGGCTCTTAATAGAATTGCCAATTGATAAATTAGTTGTAGTCTGATGCAGTGTACTTAAGAATGCTAGTAATGGCAAATATGAATGATGATTCATCATCAAGGGATTGGGCTATCAAATTTAAACGAGGTGATAAAGCCAGACTATGTGATAGACGATCTAATGTGTGTCAATATGCGAGTTCTGTGACGTCAGCTGTGGAGTCACTTTCAGATTCTGTAAAATGTATAATATTTTGTTAAAAATTTTAACGGTATATTGGAAACATTGACTTTTTCATAATTCTATAAATTATATCATCTAATTTTTTTTTTATAGAGTACAAATAATTGATAATTATTCTGTTTATTTATTAATTAAAATGATATCAAATTTAATAATCAGAAAATTAAAAATAATTTATATCCGAAAAAAAAAGTTTACCGTTGGAATGCAGAGGACCAAAATAATTACTATAATCTTTGACGTTCCTGGAATTTTTCTTCGCCACCAGCAGCTGATGTAAAAAAATAAAACGCCTGAGGATTCGTGTAATGATGAAAGAAATCAAATAAGAGGAGGTACAAATGTGTTAAGCTGTTGACGAGTAATAATAATTTGAAAGGGTTGTCGTTAAGGTGGACTCTTTTTTCACTGGACCAGAAATGTGAATGGACGGTCTTGGTGTATATACATATATAAATACAAGCGGGATTGTTGATTGTGTTGTATACATTTCGTGTACATATAGCGATGAATTGGAGAAGCTGTGGTTGAAAGGATTCAGCATCGCAACGGTCAACGTTAGTGTCTCGGTTGGCGATTCGTGAAATGAAGAGTCTCTCGTTTTCACTTGAGTAGTATACGAACGTTTAGTCACGAACGAGATTTTGAGTCAGTCAGTCTGGTGATTCTAAAGAGAAGAAATTATATTAACAGTGTTATTCAATTTTTAATTTTCATTATTATTAATAATCAATTATGATGATATTATGTCTAATTTTGATCCTTGGAGTTTTGGGCTGTCAATCAAAAATAAATCACAAGTAAGATAATTTTGATTTTTTGTAATTTATTGTGCTATTGATTTATAATATCTGGTATTAATTAGATTCATTTTTTTATTATTAAGGGACAGCAGTTATTTGAATCATGTACAACTGGTTCATCAATTCAGATGTTCATTACCTCAACCAAGAGCGGTGCGGATCGAAGAACTTTTATCAGTAGGCCCCAGTCCTGATGAAATATTCTACCCATTTTCAACAGTCTTGTCTCGTTGTGAAGGTGCTGGCTGTTGTCCCCAAGAAAACCAAGTGTGTGGACCGATTCAGACTCGGAATGTAAGCTTAGTATTTATGGTCAAGCATCGGATTGATCAGCAGCGAGACCGGCATCACGAAGTAATTCACGCCGTGGAACATGTCAAATGTGCATGTGTTGATAAAGACAAGGAACCTTTTCAAAATTTCTAAAAAAAATTTCTACTAGTATTTTTAATTGATGATTATAAATTTTAAATTATTATTAATTCAACATTTCAAGTAAAATGTTTTTATATTTATAACTTGTGATGGTTTAAAGAAAAATTATGTAATGTGTTTTTCGAATGTTATTATTGTACTTAATTGGCGAGTTCAAAGAATTTTCTTGCCACTTCTAAATCACGCTTAATAGTATCGTTGTCGGGAGATAATTTAAGGGCTGCCTCTAATTCTGGAATCCCGTGCTGAGGTGCCGATAATTTACAGAGGGCCGCACCAAAACGTGCATGACACCGGGCTCGTGATTCACGGTTACCTTCGCACTTTGGTTCCATTAGTTCTAAAGCCTGTTTAAATTATTATTATTATTATTATTATATTAATAAATAATATTATTATTTTTTCATAAAAAAATTTTAATAAAGAATGTAAAAAATATACGAAATAAAAATCTTTTTAACCCGATTAAATGTGATAAAATTTCTTGAAAATTAATCATACTTATTTATTAGTAATAACTGTTAACTTTCAAATTAAATAATTTCTGTATAATAATTATTAATAACTTTTGCAAACTATCTGACAGAGTCAATAAAATAAATTAATATGAAATCTTCAAAATTTATTACTAATAGAAATAAATGTCGTAGATCAAAAAAACTTATTTTAAATGTCTATCAATGGTTTAAAAAAGTAGTTTTGATTTAAAAAAGCTCCCTTAACATAATAAACCTGAGTAGAAAAAATAACAGTATAATAATACCTTGGAGCAATCTTCTGCACATCGTTGATAATTAGCCAGAGCGTATTGAGCTGCTGCTCTATTTGCATAAAGACTTGCCATCTTGTCACTTAGTTTAATACCATGAGTGTATGCACTTATTGCCGCTAAATAGTTGCCGACCTTGAAGAATTCGCTACAGAAAAAAATATAAAATTCAAATGATTCATAGAATAGTCAATAATTTATATATATGCATACTAATTACTAGTTTCCTACTATCAATCATTGATATAAGAACTAAATTACATCATTTTTAAACTGTAGTAAAATTTATTCTTATTTTATAATTATTATGTTTATTATTGAGAAGTGCAAGGGATTAATTAATAAATTAAAGTTCGTCCCATTTAAAAACTACTTTTGTTTAATTCACTTGTTTGAATTTATAAATATTTATTGCTAATAAAAATCAGCATGATTTTTATGAATTTATGCTATGTGCATGAATATTAAAAAAATTAAAACGTACTCTCCTTTATCTTTAAGCCACTGCGGGTTTTGTTCTTCAGGTCTTAAATCTTCAGAAGCAAATCCAAATTTCCTTCGTGCTTCAGCTTGTTTTTCAAGCCACTAAAAAATATTGAAATTATATCTTCAAAATTAAAAAAAAAAAAATAAAAAGAAGTCTTTATCACTCATCTGACTCATCTTACTTCTTTTTCTTGTAAGTGATAACTTTCTCTAGCGGGAGTTGGAAACACACGTTCCGAGAATGTTACAGTGATCCTACCAGATTGCCTCGGAGCAGGAATACTTACGTCAGTCTTGTCAAAGATGTTTTTTTTATTACTAATACGATAGTTCCCAGTTAGAAGTTTATCGATAATTTCTTTTCCTCGTTTAGTATCAGCTTCTCGCTCTCTGTAAGACGTATCAAGGATACTACTTTGCATGACTGATTGTACTAATGGACTCGGTGACCTCTCAGTTGAAGGGGATCCCAGGGAAGCTGGATTTTGAATGATTTATTAAGTATTATGGTTATTAATTCTATTGCGCTACTGAGTTAATGATCTTTACCACCAAAAGATTTTATTTCTTCAGCAGCTGGAGCAGTTTCTTCTTCGGTTTCATTATCAACAGTTTCTATTGCTTTCGGAGATTGGGATTCAGTCGACCGGGGATCATCAGATTCGCTTTTGAACCACTTAAGTGGAGCTCTGTAAAAATGTCAAGAATTATATCCCATTGACTTTTTCTACGTAAAAATAAATAATAAAGTATTGAAAATAACGATAATTACTTGTAAGACTTCCTGTTTTCTTGTAGTACTGCTTTCTCATTACAAAGAATTGGTTTCTCTGCATTTTTCCGCCAATTTTCAAACTCATCCATGGCTTCTCTTCTATGAGAGTCTCGAACCTCTTGAATTTTATTGTGCACCTTCGACTCGAGTTTTATTTGTTCCTTCACTGCTTGTCGATCCAGTTCTCGATATTTTGCTGGAAATAATTATCAAGTAAACAAAAAATTTTAAGTGACAAAATTAATCTAAATATTTAAAACAAACTTTTTTTCTCATTTTGACGTTTTTCAGCCGACAGACGAGCATGTTCCAGAGCTTGATTTCGATACTCGCGTTTTTGTTCTTTACTTAAATTATTTTCAATAAGACTCGGCCAGTCTGTATCTATCTCGCTCTTTTTTAAGATCAGTACAGCCTGTGATTCCGACAAAGTACACTGGCTTTCTTCCTCAATTATACTTTTCCATAAAAATAACTCCAGTATAAAAGGCGGGTAGCTCATCTGTAAATAATTAATTTTATTAAAAAAAAAAATCTTAATAAATTTATATATTGTTAAATAAATGTAAATACTGACTTTTACGTAGTTGTCAATCGCAAAAACATTAACATCTTTGGGACTACCTCTAATTGGCACTGATATTATTATTTCTTCGGCTGTTTGCCGCCAAGTGTAATCGGTTACTATTATAGGTGGCATTTTTATCGTTTATTAATTAAATTAATAAATTAATCTTACTTATCAGAGAAGTGCAACAACTTTATTTATTATTTATATAAATTTCTAGTTTACGAGCATGAAGTTATCGATCAAACATTACATTAAAAGTTTCGATATAGGCTATATTCTTTACATGCATCGTTTAATATATTGAATGATTTTATTATTTTTAATTGAAGACACTGAAGTTAGCAGACGTCTAAAAATTTTTGACTTTTTTTATTAATTAAATTACAACTAAAAAGATATTTCTAAAAAATTGCACTTATAGTTTTTCAAGTTTTTTAGATGTGAAATTTTTTTTTAAATTGTTTAATTTAAATTTTTTCAATAAAAAATTTCTAAAAGTTTTGAAATGTCGATTAACTTCATTTTCATTTTTAATTGTCGTAAAATGCTTATATTGAATAAATCTATTTATTTATTTTGTTTACATATTTTGGCCCAAGACTTGACGTGCAAAATTATATGTTTGTATAATTGCGTCGTAAAATAGTACTCCGTAGTTTTTTCGATAGTTCATAGATCCTGGATATAGAAAATTTTTGACAAAAAATTAGTTGTTTTTTTTAAAACCACCTGAGTGAAACCGCTGACAAAATTTCGTCACGCAATTTAAGCATATAAATAAAAACTTTAATGAAATGAGAATAAATGTGCGATTAATTATCATAAAATAATCTATTGTGCGAATTTTAAATGTAGTTTTTATCAATTTTATACGACAATTTTTGTTAGATCAGATAAAAATAGAAGATTTATTTATTTAAAATTTGAAATAATATACGAGATGATAAATTGAGTTACTGTGAAAAACCTAATTACATTTTGTAATGTTTAGTGTCTCAGATTAGATTAGATTAAATTTATTGTTTTTGAGAAATATATATTGTGTAGAAAAATTTATTTGAGTAGCAAAAGTACCAATAAAAACTTATCATAATCTAATACAACTTCCGTTACAACTTACCCGTGTATTTCATAATGACTAATTAGTAAATTGTAATATTCATTGAAATTTTTAATTTTTATAAATCATACTGGAATTTACAAGCATCTGTCAATTTTTTTGGATTTTTATAATAGCTAAATTATTATGAAAAAATTTTAATAAAAAAATTCCACATTTATAAATTTAAAAGAATTGAAAGTGCAATTTTTTTCAAAAATATTTTTTTATTTTTAATCAACTTAACTATCATAAAAGTAAAAAAAAATTATCAGATGTCTGCTAATTTCAGTATCATTTTTGATCAACACTTTTATTCCGAAATAAACCTTTATTTTAGTAAATTTAAATTTAAATTTAAATATTGATGATAATTATAATCTAGCGCATATTTAATAATTTTAAAAGATTTTATAACAAATAAATTACGGCATAAGAAAATAAGAAAAAAATTTGACATTTAGAAATTTAAATAAATAAAAAATGCAATTTTTTGAAAATAATTTTTTAGAACAAATCTTTTTGTTAAATAAAATTAAAAAATTGTCAAGTGACAGCTAACTTTAATGTCATAAATATTGATGTCATTTTACGAAAAATTAACGAACTAAGTGCATTTAAAAATTTGTAAATTTATAATTTAGAAAATTATGGTTTTTTATTTTAAAACTTTTTTTAACTTTAGATCAATCTCTTATTTTGTTGCTCGAACATTCAAGATCCTCTAGATAAAGAAAACTATTAGAGTAAAAAAAAAATAAATGTTGGGATAAAGAAACTCCAAAATTTATTAGATTTTTTTCTGGTGTAATAAAAAGTGTAATTTTTTCTCATAAATCACGATCTTTCATCTTAAAAACATAACATAAGGCCTGGAAAATATATAAGTTTTTATTACGCTTACATTTTAAAAGCAGTTTTTGAAAAACATCTGTTGACTTTATTATATGTATATAGCGTGAGAATAATTTTTGAATCGTGTTAATGATTTGACATTGAAGTTTGAATTATTTTTTTGTAAACAATTCACTTAAATTTAAAGAACCCGGATTCAAGTAGGAGATTTTTCGATACATAGATTAATTAATAAATCTGAAAAATAAACTTGTTAAATTTATTTACATATCTATCACATTACTTAAATTATATTTTTTTACGTCTAAGTATAATATGTTAATATTTCTGATAGCCATAAAAGTTGTTGAAAATAAAAATTATCGATAACCATAAAGATTTTTAATAAAATATTATTTTTATAGTGACTCTTATCTTGAGAATAGTCTAAAAAACCCACAAAATGTTAATATTTAAAAAAAACAAGTTCCTGCTATTATATCAAGTTCTGTAATATTATACAAACGTCCCTTTTAAGTGGGATTTAGAGAAATAGAAAAAAAACATTTTCAAGGGTTTTTGTTTCGTCCCCTGCCTCTCTTCATACCGACAAACTGTATAAAATATCGGCGTGAGCTTCCTCAATTACCAGATGGAGTTGTTTTCCTCCAAAAAGAAGACTTCTTGAATTATTAATAATAATTTTGTCCGCGTTGTAAAGTGAAAATGAAAATTCAAGCAATCGTTGTTTTGAGTTTCGTCGCATTTTGCGTAGAGGGTCGACGTACCGCTACTCATATTGCAAGCCCGCCAGTTCCAGATTCTGTTCGTCGGTATTTGGCACCAGAGCTTGATTGCTTGTTAGATCGCCAACCCTGCAACAGTAATACTGAAATTACTAAACGTAAGTTATGAAATTCAAAAATTTTTAATGATACTGAAATTAATGAAAATTAAGTTAGCCGACATCTGAAAATTTTTAGAATTTTTTTTTTTTTAAATTATTACAAAAAAAAAAAATTTCATTTGTAAAAAACTTGAAAAACTGTAATTGCAATTTTTAAAAAATATTTTTTTGTTCTGATTTAATTAATGAAAAAAAAAATTTAAAAAGTCGGCTAACTTTAGTGTTATCTGAAATTAGCAGACATTTAAAAACTCTTATAACAAATCGATTATTATAAAAAAAAAATATTTTTAAAAAATCACGCTTATAATTTTTTAAAATTTCTACATGTGAAATTTTTGTGCTAAATTTTTTTCATTATAATTTAACTGTTATAAAAAATCTAAAAAATTGCTAGATGTCTGCTAAATTCAGTATCACAATTTTTTATGCATTAGAAAAATTATTTTTAACTAAAAATTATCGTTTTTTCTTATATATTCTTTATTTTAAATTTAAAAATCGTTCATTATATTTTTTTTTTTTGTATATTACAGATGCATTATCTAGTTATTTACAAGGCAACACGAGTCATTTCCTCATTAACCAGAGAATTAGAGTAAATACAGTCTTCCGTAACATTAAAGAATTTTACCCCAATGAGTGGAGAACTATCAAATCAAATTATGAAAGAACATTAGATGCAAGGCAAAAATCAGAATTGGACAACGCTTTGACTCGAAAAGTTTTAGCTGATTACCCAATTGATGATTTGACAAGAGAAATCATGAAATGTTTCCTCGAAGATGAATGCAACTTAATAGTTCCTAATTTAAAAAGTAAGTTTATTTATAATTTTTTATCATTATTATTATTACTTATTTTTACTCGTGATAAAATATATGTGACTGATTATTTTTTTGCTCACAGTCAAGATGTACGAAATGGCTGCATATGGTCGGTGTTCCGAATGCACAGATTCTACTATGGAATGGTTGTTTAACATTCAAAATAAGTTAGAACAAGATCAGTCTGATAACTTTACAAGAGCTATAATTGCCAAAGAACGTTCGTTCGAGAAAATTACTCAAGAAAAACGCATTTTCGAATGTCTGCAATATCCATCACAAACAGCTCTTGATTGTATCCAAGCTATTCTTTTATCACCAGTATAAGTTTGCATTTTATTTTTTATCCAGAAGTTTACTCGTTACCAATATAAATAATTTTTTTTTATATTTTGTTTGCAATTGATAAAATGTTTTTTACGTGTGTGTTATAGACAATCGAGTTTTTATTTTTTAGCTATAAATAATAAATTTTGTGTCAAATTTTACTAAATAAATAAAAACTTAATCTAAAATAATTTAATAATCTTTGTTATCAAACCTTACTTTAATTAAAATTATTGGCTACTGATTTTATTTTGTCTTAATAACTAACTGGTATCAATAATAAATATAATAGAGAATTAACAGGTGGAATAAATTTCCAAAAAATGATAAATTTGCATTAGAGGATCATTATTTATTACACCAATTGGTATATAATCTATTTTTAATAATTACTTTAACTCCACACAAGGCGTTATTACAGAGTATGACGTTACAATATAAAATACAAAAAATAAAAATTATTTTTTCTTTTAATATTATTACAACCAGATAAACATTCAATCGGAAAAGAAGCTTTTAAAATAATTTCATTTTTAGCTTACTATATCACGGCAGTACCATATAATAAAAATTCAAGGTAAAAAAATTTTTTACAACTTTCTGCTTAATTAGGAAAGAAAATACCTTCAGTATTATAAATTGCTGCTTCATATCTAAAACTATAACAGTTAAAAAATATTTACTGTAGCTTTATTAAAATTACGTTGTCAACAAATAAATTTTTTGTATAGTCGTTGATTTTCACAGAAAAATATAAAAATGATATGAACAGAGTTTGTGGATTTGTAATTTTACAATTCTAATTATATTTTAATATTTAACTTAAGACTAATACCTGATTTTTAATAAATATCAGGTTGATTCTATTATCAAGCATAATTATTATTGTTATTATTAGTTTTATTATTCTTATATATTAACTTAATCCATAAGCAGTAGGAGATGCGTTATTAGTAACGAATTTATCTCCTCTCTCGATGTCTATGATGATGATCACGAGATGATCGATGGTCGTTGTGACGACTGTGATGACGACTGTTGGATGTTCTCCACAAAAATTCATCGACGCTGCGTTCGTAACTGCGTTTGTCAATAGTCGAACTTGGAGGGTTGTAAAGCGGTAGACCATCGTAATAACGTGGTGGTGGTGGCGGTGGGGGTGGTGGAGGTAAAGCATCGTAAGGGTGAGAACTCGAGTATGGTGGCAACGGCGGCAATTGATGTTGCATTGTTCTCATATAATCTGCTACGTATGCTTCAGCAGCTGCTGCTATTCCTAAGCCTGATGGTCTGTATCCTCTGCAAGTGAAAAATATATTAATAAAAAGAAGCAGATAAAAAAAAAAAAGTATTAATTAGTGAGTTAATTCATTTTATAAAAATTTTACGAACTTAGAATAAGGAGAGTCACGATTGAACCAGTTCGGATAGCGGTGATTGTAATCTCCTCGGTCTGGGCCATATCCACTTCTAGCGAGCGAAGCAAGACGTGATCTTGAAGTTAAAAAAAGTCGTCGTCCGCCACGGGCATTTCCACGAGTACGTAAAAACCGCGTTGTCATAACAGGACGACCATTACGGATTCTACGAGGCGATTTAACAACATTTTTAGCTGCTTCCTTAGCCTTGCGTAATATCGGAGTCATTTCGATGCCCTCGTCTTCTGGAAAAAGTCTGCAGAGTTCTTCAGCGATACGTGGTTCTATTTCCTGGCCATCTCGGCCTATTTTCACTTGTTTTCCATCATTCCAAGGATTGTAAAGATGAAGAGTCGACGTGAATGGTAATTCTTTTCTGCACACCCAGTCTACTTCGAATACGCCGCCAAGGGCTTTTGCTGACAATCCTGGTGGTAATACCTAAAAGAATTATTGTATAACTATACGAAAGATTCATTTATAATAAATATAAATCTTTTAATTGTAAAGCATTAGAAAATTATATCCGGTTGAAATTAAAGGAAGTAGAGTCTTTATTTCTCAAATTTTTACCCATTGTATTGACGGACAATCTCTCCGAGATTCAGTACTGAGTCTCGCGAAACCAGCAAATTTACCCGATTCCTTAACTGAAAAAATCAACAAAACATTTCTTGCTTCCTTGTAAGCTTGATTGAGATTGGCTTCATTCTGCGGTAGCGTACTCCACACTCCCTTAGCTTTAGACAGAGTAACATTCTCTGCATTATTAGATTTTATAATAAAAAATCTAGACAAAAATAACAAAAATTAATAAAAAGAATCCATTTATCAATACCTAGCACTATCTTAAAAAAATAACTACCTGGCATCCCTAAACAAGTAATTAAGTTTAGTAATATAATCATAATTTTTGGTAGTTGCTTTACTATCCTTAGATCTTGCGCGTTTGCTCTCAGGACTCGATGACTTGGAATCTCTAGAGTGCTTACGCTTGCCTCGGCTTCGCCGGTTCCGTTTATTATCCCCCCGGGAAGACTTCGTGGACACAGAACTGATACTGGGCTGGCTCGAGTCTGAGTCCGAGGAACTCGATGATACCTCGCTTCGTGTGTCATAAGTCTCGTCAGCTCCAATCTTCAATTCATCCCCAATATCATTTTCTCCGCTGCTCAGATTCAAGTTATCTCCGTCGTGGGTGTTGTCCATCTTTAACAACTCAGTTTATATCAAACAGTGATATTTAATTCAATTCCAATTGCAGGAATATCCACTGATTACAGATCCTGATTTATCTGCATCAATTTCTCAACCAGGCTTTATATCAGCTGCTGATAAATGCACTCTGTAAATAAATAGTTTAAAAAACATGAAATATTTTATTATTTACTCAACACCATCAATTATATTTTGTAAAGTTATTTTATCATTTCGCATAGCTAATAATTATTTTTATTCAATCTCTGCATTATTAAGTATTTATTATTATTGATTAATGATAAATATTATTATGAATGTGTTATAACTTTTGATAAAAAATAATAATATTAATTTAGCATCAATTTCATTATAATTATTAATAATGTTAATTATTTTTTGTTATGTACAACTTGGTGATTTTAATAAAATAAAATCATTTGTAAAAAGTAATGATGTTCCATACTTCTGACAGGGTTTTAATAGTTCCATACTATTCACTAAATAAGTGCACCATAGCTGCTGATTTATAAGACTACTTGATATTATAAACATATTTATTATTATTATTATTATTATTATTATTATTATTATTCAAGGCCACTTGCGTGGTGAGCCACGTTACGTATTTTTTTTATCGATGCAGTTCAAAATAAAATGTTATCATATCATATACTCTTTTTTTTTTACATGTTATATTCGTATATATTAATATATATAATAAAACAACACTAAGTCCTCCTCTTAAAGCTTTGAATAATTGTAAAATATAATTAATTATTTTATAAATGATATTTTGTTGCAAATCTAATCAAGTCTTTAATTCTAATTAAGTAAATTCCTAACAAAAGTTCATAAGTGCTAATTCGAGGGATTTCTGGGTCTTTAGTTATTTATAATTATCAAATTATCAATGTAATTTTATAATAGATCTTTCATAAATATTTCAATAAGATGATCTGGCTATCTTGGACACCACTTGATAAATCCGCGTCCTTCTTCCTGCATATATTTAATTTAATTTCTCCGTTTTTATTATATTTATTAAAAATTTTTCGTTCAATTAAAATATACAACAATGACAGTAGAATAAGTTCGTGCTTTGTTTGCAAACAATAACAACAACAACAACAACAACAACAACATAAGTCCAGTAACTGAGAACGAAGCCTCTTTTTATATGATGTGGCTTCTTGCCCTCTCACACTTACGTTTACACTTCTATTCTGTAAGTACGTTCTTTTTTTTTTTTTTTTTTTTTTTTTTAAATTATTTTCTTCACTACTAAAAACTACCACTTTCCACCTCACCAACTTAGCGTTTCCCGAGAGATTATTGCTACCATCCAACAAACGAAAAATGCTATTGCAACACGTATTTTATAATACTCATTATTCGTGATCACTACCGATGACTCCAATAATCTATAAACTTATTTTGTGAGATTTAACGATTTAATTATTAGATAAACAAAATATTAATTATATTAATACAAAATTTTGTTTAAATTATAAAAATGTCGAAAATTATCATGAATTTATTTCTTTAGTTCACTCCACTATTGTCTTGATATACCAGAATGAGCCAGAAAGCGAGAGAGAAGCATCTTCGATGATGCATAATATGTCCAGCGGGGACTCACAATGACTATTTTTCAATAAGTTTTCTTAGGTTGGTATAGACGTGAGCAGTTGTGAGCACAGTAATGTCTGGATTCTTATATCAATATTTTTTATAAATTAAAATTAAATAATTATGAAAATTAAGTTAGCCGACATATTTCAAAATTTTTATAAATTTTTTATTAAAAAACTTTTAATTAAAAAAACTTAAAAAAAAATTGTCACATGTAGAAAACTTAAAAATCTATAAGTGCAATTTTTTAGAAAAATTTTTTTAGTTGTAATTTAATTAATAAAAAAAAATCACAAATTTTTAGACGTCTGCTAAGTTCAGTGTCATAAATATTTATACAAATTAAATATTAAAATTATAAAAATATAAAAAATTATAGACTAGAGTTTATTTAAACCTCTACCACTGCTATTTCATTATAGAGCGCGAAATTTAAATTTTCTAATGCGAGAAGTAGTAGCAGGTATTTGAAAAATTATTTTCTATATAACCCTTTAGTAAATCAAATAATTACTTATAAAATAAAATAAATTCTTTTCTAAATTATTTCTTTAAAAATAATTTTTGAGTATATTATTAATTAACAGTCACAATAATAAATAATTATAATATAGTCAAAAAAAAATGTTATTGTCAATGTATAATGAAAATAAAACATCGTTTGTAATTATAATTTGCATACTTATAAAAACAATAATTTTCTGGTACAAAAAATTCTTAACACTTCACTAAAGCGTTAATAAATATTGATTATCAACATAAAAATTTTTTTTTATAGTTTATTAGCAAAAAAAGGATCCATTAAAATTTTTGATTTACGCGGGAAATTTCAAAATCCTCCAATTAAGTAAGTAGTTTAAATATTATAATTATAATATATAAAATTAAGCATAATTATAGTAAAATTTTGATTTTATAATAATTAATGTTAAATATTTAACAAAATCAATTACTTAGTAATAACTAGTAAATAAAAAAAAAGTTATGAATTTTTTATTAAATCAACAACTACGCAGCCATTTTGTATAATTACGCCATCTGTAAGTGTAGGAAGAAATTAAAAATAAAACCATCTTGTCTCATTCATTTTTCATAGGTTGTTGACACGGGCTTACTGCCTTCCAGCCGGTTGTGTGAAGGTGTGTTTTTTGCTCGGCGAAAACGCGTAGCCGCACAATTATTTATTAAAAAGTAATTGGTAGTGTAGCCGGTGTGATACTTAACATCCTGGTAAATATATTTAGATAATCTCTTAAAGGTTTAACTCTCTCTATACTGTGAATTTACTATCAAATCAGGTTGACAATAAATAAATTCGGCTTAAACATCAGCGTCTGTCACACAACACAATCGTGTGAAAAAAGAGCACGGGCGATTGTGGTGTACTAATATACACATACACATCACACATTAACGCACATGAAGAATGACGGGTAAAGAAAAAGATGGATAGATAGATCGAGTAAAATAAAGTAATGTACGTACTCTATACTCCGTACACAAGTACCTAAGTACGTACTTTAACAAGAGTGAGCGAGTGAACGATACTAGCCAGTAAAAAGTTTAAGAAGAAGACAATGTTGTCCAGAAGTTTAAGATAAAGAAAACGATAGATTGTATGTTTTAGTGTCACGGCATTCTTTCTCTCTTATTACTCACACCGATCAGCACTCGTTTAAATTTTTATTTCGTAAATATCTATTAATATATTAAATTCCAATAAATATATTTTACTTATTTAGACTTGTATGTTGTGTTCATAGTTTGCATACATGTAACATAAGACAACGTGTAAAAAATTTTTTGTTGATATTTTTAAATTTAAACAGGTAAACTCAAGACTGTCATCAGAATGTCTCAGTAAGCTGAAACTGTAGTAACTGATACGAGAAGAATTTGTAAAAAAATCTAAACCTCGAGGACGGCGGTTTTAAAATATTTATTCAATTCAACTAGACTCCGGAAGCGGTGACAAATCGTCTCCGACGTTTAACGCCGGAGAAATGCTTTTCTGCACATGGTGACATCGCTGGTAAGAAATTTATTATTATTATTATTATTATCATCATCATCGTATATTTTTTACTTTTATTTTTGTTACGTTGCTTCGACATTAATATTTATATAAATATTACATATCCCTATAGGACTTTCTATTTAATATATTTAAAGTATATAATATATATAACATGTATAATTATTTAATGCTTCGTTGCACACGTACACGACCATCTCCTTTGTTCCTCCTCAACAACTGTGACTTCATATGTTACTCCAAGTGCTCGGTAACTTGAATAAGGCCGAAAAAAATGATCAAGAACGAGGAAAATGTATAAAATTTGTTCACATGTTCTAACAGTTAACTACGGGGTTTTACGAATAGCAAGTTAAGACTAAAGTATCCACTGATTAATATCTCTCATATTCTTAATTTTTTATTTTTAGCAAGTTAAGTCTTAGTTGGTTTGTTTTTTACTTGATTTATTTTGTTAAATTAAACGCGGCCTTGAATTTAACGGTCAATGGCCAGCACTGTCACCATTGGAATGCTATTTATATTTGCATAATTACAATTGTCTAATCTTGGTAATTAGTATCATTTTTCTTCGTTTCTAATCAGACATATAGCTTCATAAGTCATTATCATAATGATAATCATAGTCAAAGACGTAGTCATAGTCATGATAATAATAATTATAATCATAATCATGATGAATAATGTAAAGCATACACACACAATTTGTACTATTTGAAAATTGTTACATTTATATTTCCCCTCTCTTTATTGACTGTGTATATATTATATTATAAATACATAAATTTATTCGTGGCTGTTGTGAATTTTACAATTTGAATTACGATAAAGAAAAAATAATTACCTGGGCTGGGACACTTATTACTGATAAGCACTCGATAAATAATACGAGAAGAATAAACTTGTGATAATTTTTGTGATATTGATGATTGATAGCGAGCTAGCGTGTTATTAAAATAATAATTATAAAACATAAATAATAAGTTAATTAATTAGATAGTTGATTCAGTAATTAGATAATAAAATAAGTTGTACTTATAATAATGAAAGTATTTAAATAGATTATCGATATTCACTGGCAATTTCACGCATATTAAATCTAATGTATTTAATTAGATCTTTATAAGGAATAAATTACACAGTTGTTTAGTATTCAGATCAGCAACCAAGAAAAGACTCGTGAAGGTATTTTTTCATTGTTTAAATCTACATGTAATTCAGTCTTTATTTATCACGGTTTTATGTATATAAAACCTCCGATTAATTATCACACACTTATTTATTTACACACTTGGTATTTTAATTATCGAATTCAATAATTGCTTTTTTTTTTTTTTTTATTCAAAAGCTAGTTAATTTTTAGTTCCATTGATTTTAAAGGAAATCATCTGGAAAGTCATAAGTATTTATAAAAAATTCTTTTCATATTAAAGCTTGTAAAATTATTATTAAAAATTGATTGAAGTTTTAAATGAAAGTATAATTGGTGGTGATGATCTGGAAAATTTAGTAATAGCTCTTTATACTTTCAAGATTATTGGTAATTTCTAGAATAAATTTCAGTCATCGCTTTCCATATTATATTTCAAAATTTCTCTTTTAAAATAAAACTTAATTTCAATAATAAGTTTCTCGTAAAAATTGATTAAATTTCAAAGACTGTCAGTAATTGATGATGACTTATTCTTATTATTTACACTTTTTTAATGAATCGTAATTTCGCTTTTTAGCTCCGGGATTTTAATTATCCAGTCTAGAGTGTAGAGTGCAATCTATTAGGCGTCTGACGGGCGAATTAGCAAAAGAGCAGTAGATGATGATAAAGACAGTAGTTTGAGTGGTATATATATTAGCATGCTAGTTGTGATAATGTATGAATACATATATATGTATGGAAAAGGATATTACGGGGAAAATGAGACGAAAAAAGCCGGTAATAGAGAAAACGAGAGTACAGAATAGGAAATTTCAGTTTAGTCTTCCTGGTTCTTCGGGGCTGGTGGATTGTAGCGCTCGCTCAAGTTCAGACACACAAACCAGGATTCAAGTATTGATTGCAGGAGAAGCACAGCCTGATAGAGTAGAGTGGTGTGCGGTGAAACGGTGAACGGTGGATGGTGGATGAAGGAGTGTAGTAAAATATAGGAGTACAGTAGAATAGAGAGAATGTATAGAATGATCAGTACCGAGAGACAGAGTCGAGTATAACAGTTAAGTCCAGACTACAGGCTACCGGCTTCGTCACGTGTACGTGTTAATACACACCTAGATTTTTATTTCACTTTAATTCTCTTTTTCTAACGTAATGCTGTTTTTATTATTTTAGAGATCCTTTCCTCGCTCTTGTATTTTGTATCATATCTGAGCTAGTTGATTTTTTCTTTAAAATCATTACACAGTAGTTGTAAGTCTGTAAGTTACCCTTGAGCTACTTTTTTTTCACTAGTCAGATGCCTTAAACTGGCCTCTCACTCACTCATTTCTTTGGTGTTTATCGAGAATATTAATAGACTAGTGTGTGGTACGATCAATAAATAACGCAATCAGCACGTGCACGAAAGAACTATAAAAGCATGCACTTAACAGTGTATCATGATTTTTTTTTTTTTTTCAATAAAAATTAAATTTTTCAATTCAGGAGCTGAAAAATTCGATTTGAAATTTTTTTATTATTAATATTTTTTTTTAATTTTCTTGCTAAGTAATTAAATTGGCTTTCGTAGAGTAAAAGTATATATTTTTAAAAAATGTAAAAAAAAAAATCATGACAATAGAACTGGACAGTTGAGGAGGAATCCAGGTATGGTCGATACCCTGCGTTATCTCTCCCTCTCCATCGTATTTCGGAAGTTGCTCCTATCGGTGATACGTTTACAACGTGTCATAAAAAGTATCACGAGATCGTATAACCAGCAGAGACTCGAGAAGAAGACGAAGGAGGTGGAGGCGGATGCAGAAACAGAGACTGAGACGGAGACCGATGAGGCGAGAGGATTAGATGTAAAGCTAAAGAAGAAGCTGAAGAGAATGACAACGATTGAGGAAAAAAAACGGGTCGCTGGGTCCAAGGTGTCGGCGATTGCGAATATATTCCAGTCAAAGCCACAGCACGAGGGACTTGCCCATCATCATCGACCCACGACAATTCATCCGGAGGGTGGATTCAAGGAGCCACCGGCGCCTCTCTCTGATTCTCCAACTCAAGTGACTGTTGTTAGGACTGAGAGCCATGTCGCGAGGTTTAACAATGCACGAGCTTTGTTTGAAAAGCTTGGTGAGGAAAACAAGACCAATCGACCGTGAGTAATATTTTACATTGAAACTATTTTTAAAAAAAGTATAAAATTACTCTTGTTATTATTATTATTATTATTATTATTTATTTATTTACTTTCATTCATTTCAAAGATACCAGTGTGGTGACGAGATTATTCATGTCGATGCCCTAATTTCAAAATATCGTAATCCGGGAAAAATTAATCTAATAAGAGATACTAGAAGCTGATTAATTTATCATTTTAATAAGAGATACGACATTTAGTAGAACTAGTTTTTAAAAATAATTAATTAAGGTTTTTTTTTTTTTATCAAAATAAATCTAAATTGTAGTAAAGACCGATAACTGCCGTAAAAAAGTCCATGCCCCTAATTTTGTGGATTACGAAATTTGAAACTAGGTGCTCAAGTTTTTTTTTTTAGATCACAGTTGTAAAAAAAAAATTATTTTATTCTTTGTCGAATATGTTTTTGATGTTTTAATTTGAATCAACATGATTTAAAGTCGCATATTAAACAGGAAGAGAAAAGAAATATTTATTGTCGAAATGTCGCGATAAGGAGCGTCAAAAGTCATTTTTTCATCCTATATCACTTTTTATTTCTTGAATTTATATCATTTAAGCTAACGAAATTCACATTATTAAAACAACTTGTTTGTTAATTGCTAATAAGTATCTTGCTTCGTATTATGACACATTTTACCGTCACAAATGTCGAGTCGTACATTTGTGTCAATATTTCTAAATTGAATTTGAAGAAAAAAAATATCGACAATTTGCATTTTAATACGAGATAAAGGCAGCTGTAATTATGAATCATTAAAAAATGTGTTTTTGTTGCCGAGATAAATGTTTTTAAAAATCAAAATTTTTTTTATTAATTTTTATAAACTATAATTTGATTAATATGAATAATTGAAATTTTATCAAAATATAATTGCTACTATTATGTTTAAAAAATTTTAACCTAATTATTTTTTTACATTAAAGTTGATAAAAATAAATTTAATTAAGAATCAATAATTTTTTTTCAGTGTTACAAAACCAACAAATTTTCATGGATTGAGATCAAGATCTAGTTCAGCAAATTCTGGATCAGGCTGTACATCTCCAGCACGATCACCGCGTCCTACATCACCTTCGCCACCTGGCAGTTGTCGTGATCATTTAAGTAATTGGAGTGCCAGTGTACCGGCATTAAATGCCGAGCGTCACTTCGAAAATGGGCATCATGCCGTGGATAATCACAATGCTGCTCAGCGAATCAAGCCACGTGTCGGAGTCGCGTCAAAATTCGAAAAGAATTTTCATGGCAAAGAAAATCGGCGTGACGAGAAACAACTAGTAGAGAAACCGGAGAAACCGGAAAGACGATTAAATTCTAAAGAATTGATTGAGAAACAAAAAAATTGGACGAGTCATTTCTCTAAAACACGACCTAGTCGTTATAATTCTGATCCAAATAGATCTATCGTACAGACCTCGATACAAAATCAAAATTCAAAGAGACTGATTGACGATAACACTGTTGACCCATCAATAGAGTCGGATTATCAGGAAATTGACTTCAAGAAATCTCCGGAACCATGTCCTGCCACGAGATCTGCAAGTTTTTGCACGTCAAGACCTTCACCGGCAATGTCACCACCACCACCGTTACCGCCTACACGGAATTCGTCAGCCGTGAAGAAAGAGCGACCCGTGAGCTTCGCTGCTACGAGTCCCACAGGATCAGATTCGCCCGTGAGCCCAGAGTACGCTACAGTAAACAAATCTTTCGACACGTCACCGACTATCCCCGAGTACGCGGTCGTACAGAAGGGAGTTAATGCTAAGCAGCCACCTAAGTCTAACGAACCAATGCCTGAGTATGCGACGGTACAAAAACCATTGGGAGCTAAGAAAATAGTTTTAGACACATCGTCTAAATTGACTCCTAAAGACAACTGTAAGGAAGTCAGCAGTCCTTTATCGAGGAGTATCAATTCTAGTCCTACACGTCAACCTCTTCCATGTCCTCGAGAGTTGTCTAAAGAATCTTCTTCATCGAGCCCCGAACATAATGAAGAAATCGGGAATCAAAAGCACGATCTGTTGGAGGTTGACGATTACCCGATTCTTCCGGCGAGTCCTCTGCGTGCTCCACCGAAAACATCCGAATGGCGGAATGTCTGGCTTGCTAAAAACGAAGAGATTCTCAAGAATGTTGTCGAATTAAAGCCGACAATTACAACATCAACAGCAACAACAACAACAACAACAACAACAACAACAACAACAACAACAATACCAACAACAGCAATTGCCGCTGAGATTATTGAACGCACAAGTTCTCGACCGGACTGGGCGAAACCTCATACCGAAATTGCCGAGTCAAAGCGCGCCAGGTCACCGGAAAACGAATTACGTCCACCATCAGCAACCGATAGCGCTTCATCAAGTATGAGTTCACCCAGTTCACCATCTAAAGATAGCAAAGAAGAGAAAGCTGAGAAAGAATTACCGGAAAAGCTTCAGTATGGTAATTGAATATTTTTATTTATTCAAGTTTTATTAATATAACAGTTAAAAATTATTCAAAGGAGTATTACTAATTTATTATTATTAATAGAGATGCAGAATGAGAATGACGACATGTAATTAAATTTATTGTTGTTAAGCAGAAAAGTGATTAAGAGTTTATCTGTGAATGACACCCACGCAAAAGTTCAATGGCAATGGATTTAATCTAAAAATACTATGTCTCGACTGTTGGTCGTCGCGTTTACCACCACCTCGTGTGACTTAAACTTTTTTGGACGCGTGCCAGTTTAAAATTTACCGAGTAGAGAGAAGGTAAAAGTTAAATATCCGAATAAACCATTACGTACACTCTCTATATGATTTTCATGTTCATAGATTTGAAAAACTTTCCCCTTCTCTGTTATAATAATAATAATAATAATAATAATAATAATAATAATAATAATAATAATAATAATAATAATAATAACTGTTCTTTAGTATTTATACAGTATTTTTTAGGATACTCACTCGCGATCCATTAGTTTTTTTTCTTCCTCTTCTATCATAATCATCTTTATCCTCATTTTCATCTTGATCTCTAGCTTCTCCTCTACCACTACCACTACCACCTTATTCTTGTCTCAGTACATCCTATTCGTTGGTGGGTCCTCCGTAATTTCGTCTTCGCCGGGGGATATATTATTTATAGAAATTAGTGTATGCGCACGTTCGGCGGTATCATCGGTACACGGGTCCGCGTGTATTTTTTACGTCGCGCTTTCACTCGTTAACTCGTTCGCGCGTTGACCGTCAAAGGCAAACGCATTACGCGTATCTAACGTGTTAAAGTACCCTCGAGTGAGCACACTGTGAAACGATCGACAACTATAGATTATTTTAATGGTGTTGAGGAGATAATTCAATGATTTAAATCTCGAATGTTAGAGAGCTTAGCTTTAAAAGCTTGTACGATGATACTTGTAGACTCACTGAGTGCTTTACTATTTTTAAATGTATTATTAGTTTTAGTTTTTTCGTCTACATCTGCCTCTTTTTATTCTTATTATTTTAATATATTAATCTCTCATATTTTAAAACTTCGGTAGTATTTTTATATTCAAATAAAAACAAACAAACTTAAATTCAATGGGTCTCTAAATAACATAACAAATAGTTGGTTATTAAAAAGAGTTAGGTAATTGTCCATTAAAACGGCGCGACGAAATAATTATTGGCGACCTCGCAGAACCATATGCCTTCGTCTCTTCTGCATCGACTGTCGAGGTAGCATTATCAAACTATATTAATAATTTCCAATAATAAATAAATTATAAATATAAACATAATATAAATCTTTAAACTCTCTCACTTTTTCTCTCATGCTCTCCAATATTTTTATTTTTATTTTTATAATTTCAAGGACGCAACAGCTATGACCTGGAGGCGGAGGCTAATAACAAACCAAGTGTCTACACAGAGGTGGTACGTGATGAGGAGGAAGAAGAGGAAGAGGTAGGAAGTGCCGAGAAATTTGTAGAGACTGATGCTGCAACTGTTGTACGGCGGTCTCATGTGAGGATGGATTTACCCGCCGCCGGGTTGGGACAACGTCCACCCTCTGTAATCAGTTCTGATCAAGAGTTTCCACCGTTAGAGCATAAGGATATACCAATACCATCACCCTATGCAAAACGTTTACAGCAACAGCAACAGCAGCAGCAAGATAATAAACCACAGTCGCAACCAAAACCAGAATTACTTCACCAGAATATTAAATTAAATATCGAGCAAAAAGATAAATCAAAATTCAGTGCAGAGACTAATTCTGTGGCGATTGAAGAACAGCCGGCACGCAAGACATCGTCGCGTGTTATTAGTGTTAAAAATGCTTTAGAAAAAGAAAAACAATTTTTGAATGAAAAAAAGTGCCAAAAAACTATTTCAAATGCTAAAAATGATCAAATAAAAATGTCGATGAGAGAAAAAGAAAAACTAGTTACAGCCATGGTAGCTAATAAAGATGATGTTATTGTTGTTGAGAAACGTTCTAGTTTTGTCGAACTTGAAAAGCCAATAAATCAATCTTCAAGTCTTTCCGCCAATCAATTTACTAGTAATTCATCTGACCGAGTTGATAGTAGCAAAGTTGATAGTAAAATACATAATATTTCTATGAAAAATAATAATTCATTGACCAATACTTGTTCAAATGTTGGTTCTGCAGCGGAAAGTATTGATGTTACTGATAAAGTGTCACTCGCTGAAGCTGCCGAGCAAATACAAACAACGTGGGAACTTGAGAAACAGAAGGCCGATCAATTGGCAGCATTGAGATCCGTTGAAATAAATAATGATCAGACAGTATCTAAAGTATCAATTAAAACTCATTCACTTGTATCGGCGGTGGTTGCTCAATTTCAATCTAAAGATAATATTATTAATAATACTACTTCTATTACTGATATTCATAAACATGAATCGGAGAATAGTCTCAATGAAGACACCGATTCAAGTGAATCCAAGACTGTCACTAATTTGGATGAGAAAAAACATCACGCGCCAGAATTAATTAACACTAATCAAGTGAATAATAAAAAGTTTGAAACTCCAGTAACAAAAGGTGGTGTCCCATTGGCGTCAAATATTGTGACACCAGACACAATGACGGCTGATGAAGCGGAAAATCTTTTGAGTTCGCGGATACTTGAAAAAAAAATCCGTCAAGGATCTGCGTTATTGTCAGATGAGGAGGCACAGGAAATAGCCAGGTTACTGTCTCCAGCGGCAGTTGATCCATCTGCGATAACTAGTGCTCCTGAAGAAAAAATAATAGAAAAAGAGCCCGAAAGAGAAAGAGATAATAAAGAAAAAGAAGAGTTGGATAACACGCCGGACTGGTTGTCAGACGTACTATCGGCACCAGATACTAGTTTAATTAATAGTACTGCTCAGGACTACAGTTTTTCGCAGCGCTCGCGCAGTGATTTGACAATAGACTCACTGACGGAAAGTCAAATTGGCTCTGTAACTGGCAGCGAAAGTGGGCTTCTCGGGTCTGTTAGCAGTTTGAATGACACTCATGAGGCTAATGATGACACGGAGACTGAACAGCGGGACGAAGTGACACTAGTGCCGGGTAAAATAATCCATGTAGAGGATGGAAAACATTTTTATGAGGATGGACACTTTTGGATGGAAGTTGAAGGCCTTCCGGACTCTGACGACGAAGACTTGGGACCAGTTGCTGTTAAAAAGAGTGGCAAGGTTTCGTTTGACACACGCCCGATGCGAGTATATTCGACGCATTCTGTCAATGAGTATGATCGTCGTAACGAGGACGTCGATCCCGTAGCTGCTAGTGCTGAGTACGAGTTGGAAAAACGTGTTGAAAAGATGGAGGTAAGTGTTTAGATGGTACATCCATTAGTATAATATACATGTTGATACCCACGTTCTAATATGTCGTATACCACAAAATTTGACGACTTTTTTCGAAAAATAAAATCATAACAATATTTTGCACGTTATATTAAAAATTTAAGGGTTAAATTGTTTAATAGCTATTCTTAAATAAATATTTTCATTCGTTGAATCGTATTTAATCAATGTTAAAAATAAACCGTTTTTACAGTCTGCTTAGAAGTTTTCTAAATGTGGAATATGACTTATTTGAACGTGGGTATCGATATATACATTAATATATGTATATTTTTTTTATTAATAAAATGTTCCCGATGATGGTTTATCCTTGCTCGCAAAATTTTTCTTGACGACAACACCGGCCACCTTGAAATGAACCCGAGGTTCTTTTGAGGTGCTGAGGGAATATTGAAATCACTTTATTAGTTTTAAGTTAAGCCATTAACAGTGAGTTTATTAATTTAAAAAAAAAAAGAAAAAAAAAAAAATTCTAGGTGTTTCCAGTTGAATTAATGAAAGGTCCAGAGGGTCTTGGCTTGAGCATAATCGGTATGGGTGTAGGTGCCGATGCAGGTCTTGAAAAACTCGGTATATTTGTGAAGACAATCACGGAAAAAGGCGCGGCTGCACGCGAGGGAAGAATACAAGTGAATGATCAGATCGTTGAGGTTGACGGTAAATCATTAGTCGGCGTAACGCAAGCATATGCTGCCAAAGTACTGAGGAATACATCAGGTTTAGTCCGGTTTGTTATTGGTCGAGAGCGAGATCCTAAAAATTCTGAAGTTGCCATGTTAATACGACAGAGTCTCCAGGCGGATTTGGAGCGCGAGCAAGCTAATAATGCTACCAACAGGTAACGTAAACTTTATTTTAGTTTCTTTTCTTTCAATTTGTCATCAAAATAATCTAAAGTTATTCTTGTAGAAGACTGAATTTCTCAGACGCGTCACCAGAAGGTCCTCAAAGAGAAGAACACACGCCTGACAGCACCAACAGAGTAGGAGGAATACCTAGTTCTCCGACGATGTCTTCTTGCTCGGAAGGCGAGCCACCTCACAGCCCAATAGAGAGTTATCTTTCTCCATCAAACAGAAGTCGTTCGCCGATTATCAGCTCTTCTGTAGGACACGCTACCACTCAAAATGATGTGGAAAGCCTGCGAGTTCTTCTACAAGAGGTATTTTTCTAGTTCTTCAGATAATCGAATGCAAATAAATATTCATTGTGATTTAAGTTCATTATTAATTTTTTTAGTTTACTATTCAGTAGATTCATTGAGCTTTTATTGTGAATATTGTATACTTTGTATGTTACTATTTAGTACAAAGACAATAGCATAATCACTAGTGAAAATTACTTAGTAATTAGTATAGTATATAGGTACACATAGCTGCACATATTTTATTTTTATTTTCCGTCAATAGTAAACGTAATTTATTTTATTTATTTTCAACGAATGGTTACGCGATATTAGTTTTTTATCTCGGGTTTTTGCTTATGCATTTGTGTGTGTTGTTGGTTGCTTGCAGACTCAATCTAAACTATCGATTGCCAATGAAGAAGTGGAAACGCTCAAGGCTAAGGTAAAATTTAATCATCTTTCATTTACACTTTCTCTTTATTTATATTTTCCTCACATTTTTTCTTTTGTCATGAAATTATAAGAGTAGTTAAGTTGTGTTGATTTATTTGTTTTATAAATTATTTATTTAAAAAAAAGAATTGACGTAATAAATTATTTAGCTGGTAGAGTTGGAGAATAGCGGAGCTGGTAGTGAAGAATATGCTGCAAAATTACGAGAATCGAGACTAAGACTGCATGAATCCGAGAGAGCACTCGGTACCACCCGACAAGAGTTATCGGCAACTCGAGAAATGTTGTCGCAGTCCACAACACAGACGACGACGTTCCAGCAAAAATACGCAAGGGCTAAGCGATTGGCGCGAGAGTTGAGAACTGATATTGCTGCGAGAGATGAATTTTATCAACAATTACTTCAAGAGAAAGATACCGAATATAATGCGCTTGTCAAAACTCTCAAAGATCGGGTAAATTTATTATCTATATTTATTTAATATATAGTTTTTTACTTATTTATATATTAGTATGTATTAATCAATTTTGTTGTAATTAGGTTATTAAACTGGAGCTTGAACTGACGGAGACGCACACAAGGTTTGGTTTGCCTGTCCGATTACCGTACGACGGCTCGACTAAGGGAATAGTAACACCCCAATTATCGAGACGTCAATTACCACCACCTCCCTCGTCGGCAAGCTGCCAATTATCTGATACAGAAACTTCGGATCTGAGTAGCCCAGACGACGGAGATAAAACGGCAACTGTTGAACGAAAATTACCGCTACCGATCCCGATAAAGGAAGAATTAGATCGAGCGATTCCAGCCCACCGTCTTCTAGATAATTCAGCCGGTAAAAACAAAGCAGAATTAGCGAGCAGAGGAGGTCTTGCTAATCGTCAATTGCCAAAACGGTCTGGTGGATTAAGTAACAGCAGTTCAGATTATGGATTAGACGAGTCGGGAGATAATACAGATACTGAAGATTCATCTAAAATTGGTGGTGTGTCCCATGATACCAGCACAAGATCGACGAGTGAGTCACTGAAGCAATCAAACTTAAGTTCTTATTCAAGCAGTTCTTCAATATGTTCTCAAAAAAGTAAACAGTATTTTGAATCAACGCACTCGACGATCCGTCAGCACAGCACAATAAGTTCTCAAGTACGAGCAATGACTGAACAAAGCTGGTCGGCGTCGCAGAAAAGTTTGATTGGGCATCCGCCGTCGTTGGCTGAACAGCTCAAAAAAGTATTAGCTGAAAGAGAAAGGCGACTAGGTGGTGATATGTCTTCATCACGTGAAAATTCTGGAGATTTTACGGACTTGAATAATCCGCATAGTGATCCAACAGCTGTCGGCCATCATCTCATTGAGGAAATCCGGCAGGCTGTTAATGAGGCGAGTCAACGGGTTAAAATCGTTTCGGTTCCAATGCCAGCAGGACCCGGTAATACGCCTTGGCATCACCAAGGTGGTTCACCATCCAGTTTATCATCTGGCGGATCTATAAGCCCGACAGCTATTGAGCCCAGTCCGTCCAAAATCGGCAGCGTCGACTCGGCTGAAGTTTGGATGCCTCCCAATCCCGGTGATTTTGGTCTAGATAAAAAAATATTCTGGCAAACTGCTTCCATTACTGATTGGTCTAAAGAACAGGTTTGTTATTAATAATGAAAAATTTGTTTTCTTAATAATTTAAAATAATTAATAATATTACTATAATTTTTTGAAGGTTTGTCAATGGCTGACTGGGATTGGCTTAGAACGATTTACTTCACGTTTCGTCGACAATGGAATCAATGGTAGTAGTCTCTTACGTTTAGAGTCACGTGATTTAAAAACATTGGGAATTTTTGGTGATGAAAAGCAACACCTTAAGAGAAAACTCAAAGAATTGCGAGGTCAGGCTGAGCGTGAGCGTAAAGAGCGAAAAGAAATTGAGCGAGTAAGAAAAAAAGCCGAGAAAGCTGCACGAAAAAAATAAATTATTTCTAATGAATTATTTAATTAATTAATTAATGATTACAATACTTTAACTGATGATGGTAATAATAATAATTATTATTATTATTATTATAATGATGATGATTATTAATATTGAAAGAACGAAAAAGCGCTCACTGTTTAATGTAATAACGCAATAATACTTGTGTATTATTTTTTTATAACTTTTTAGCTTGTTATTATCAAAATTTTTGTGCTACTCTCAGTGGTACCTTCACGAGAGCTTCCCAGTGGTGGACGCCCAAGTATTTTTCGATTTATATATATAAATATATATAGATATTATTTTATTTTTATTTTCCGTTTAATTCTGTTTTATATTTTTGTAGTCATTTTCTTTTTCTGCGACGATTAAGAAGTAAAAACATTAAAATTTTACGAGTTTATCAGTCGATTAACGTAGTTGTTGAAATTTATAATTATAATATTTTTGTATTTATCGTTATGAAGGTTACTTCGTCATTAACGTGGCTATTTAATTAATTTTGTTATGCTTGTTTATTACGTTTTCTTTTTCATTTTTTTTTTTCTTACGACCAATGAGCCATTTATTTTATATTAATTTCTCCTTATATCTATTTAACTTTATATTTTAACGGTAATGCACACATCGTCGCATGTTCATATTGCATGATTAAAATAATATTAATTATAGTTATAAAAATAATAGAACGTAAGATCATTATAATAAAAATTAATCTAACATGAAAACTATCAAGAATAATTAAACAAAATAATAACAATTATAAAGTAATTAAGGATTTCGTACCTAGGTATACATATACCGGATAAGTTTATTTATTTTTGACGACTAATTTCAAGATAATTATGGTATTATCATAGGTAATAATCACAATTATAGTTTATTAATTATTAATTTTTTTAAACATTATCACGAAAGTTGATGAAAAAATATGTGAATGTGTTTTATTTGTTTTAAAAAATTAAAAAATATCAACGAAGAACCTCCTTGCTGCGCCTAAGCGTCGCCGATATAGTTGTTAATTTAGTGTGTATCAATTTGTAGAAGAAATTAATTATAATTAAAAAAAAATTCATTAACAAAATAACGAACGATTAAAAATTTATGAGTATACTTTGCGTTATTAAATTCATAATTTTTGCTCAAAGAATCCTCCATATCATATACCGGATGAATAAATTATTTAATGCATTAACGTAAGCTTCCTTTGGTTTACTTTTCTCCTTGCACACATATTCAAGTACTTAATTAATTATTTAAAAATTCAAGCGTTATTTTTACACGGTTCTAGACATTCCGCAACGAAATTACTTCTGGATGTCAGTCTTTGTTATCCAAATTAAAAAGATATTTTCCTTTGCATTTCTTTCTATTAAACAGCTACTTGCAAGTAATGCTTCTTAGAAATAAATTTACAAATTGAATTGTCAGCTTGAGATGACCGGAGTCGATAATCGGCGTCTCCCATTAGAATAACGTGAATCGTATTTATATTAATTGTAAGTTTGATTATAATTCTCAGTGTTATCTGTTATCCAGCCTTAACTTATTCAAATTTTATACAATAATTTATTAATTATTGTACAATGATTATTAATTCAATTAATAATTATTGAGAAATAAAATAATTTTAATTACTGGATAACATGATTAATGACGAGAAAAATGCTACCGTGTAAATATATACATATGGATATATATATATATATATATATATATTTATCATTTTTTTGTTTAATGTCATATGAAACTACAGTTGATGAATAAAAATAAAAAAAAAATTGTCGTAAAAAATAATTATAGTATAAAAATAGTGTCATAATAGTATGATGGTAGTGTAAATGTTGTAGCCTGATAACGCGAGTTGTCATCACATGAGTCTTCGATTTTTTTATAAATATATATTATTATAAATAAATAAATTAGTAAATACATTATATTAATAAAATGATAAATAACAAAAAATAAAAAGTCAAATAAGAAACATAAGAATCAAATAGAATAATTCCGTGATTTTTCTCTTGTACAATTAATTTAATTAACGATAATCTTATTGAATTTTTAAAATGATAATAATTATTGAAAAACTACAATTGTCACTTTACAATGAAATTGTACTTGAATTTGTATGTTTGTTAATTGTAAACATTAAATGACCAACCAGTTTTTTATTAACTGGAGCAACAATTTTTTGAATAAAATTTTCTCACTTACACAAAGACAAAAAAAAATAGATTTTTTTGATAAATTTTTGGACTTGGTCAATTGTACTAATGGAAATTTACAAAAATACGTCCATAATTCCATAACTTTTTTACACTTTGTGCGAAACAAAAACAGATTAAAATTATTAATGATGGTAATTAAACATATAACTAATTCATTTATTAATAATGTAATGCGCGTCGTAAAATGTCTTCAGGTCATTTTTTCATAATAAATTCTGTAGAAAAAAGTATTTATTATGTACTATGTACTGCGATTTTTTAAATCCATTCGTGGGTGCAAGAGAGAATTTGCATGAAAATATAATACAATAAATTCATAAATGAATAAATCCTGATATAAACAGAAAAATAAAAAACAATTAATAATTGTAACTGTACGAAAGTATTGTCATTATTGTGAAATACTCTCAAACCTTTAAAATAAAATGACTTGATATAATAAATAAACTTTATTTCTTAAGATCAATTCTACCTTAACATTTCTTCTTAATGGCATTATTTATTTTTATATTTTCTATATAATAATACTCACTACTGGAATAATAACTTAGTCCTTGAATATAAAATGTATCTTTTCTCTGTGATAAATTATTATCTGTTCTTTTCATCCTCACACATGTGGAGCGATGGGTATAATCAGAGAAGAACGGAAATGGATAGTCATTTCTAACTAAAGCCTTTTCGATTGCTGACGACCAGTTTCCAAAATATGAGTTTTAAAAAATACTTTCTTAAATACTCGACTTGTATTTTTATATACATTTTATTTTGCATCACGTTAATTGTTTTGAAAATAAGTTACACTTCTTCACGGGTTTCTAAAGTGAGGATCAATCATTATAAAACCATACCACTGGTCATCAATAATCGAGAGTTGGAGAAAAAAGAATTTGAAGAGCTAACTTTGAATACAACTCTTGATCCTCAAGTAAGTTTTTAATTTTTTCTATTGAAATGATTAAAATAATTGTGTATAATTTTAGATAATTGATACAGCAGTTCAGCGTGTTTATAGTGTATGTGAAAAATATAACAAAAGTACAGCACTTGAACGAATGCATTATTTTTATTCATCGAGACACAATTCGTTGTTCTGTTGGATAAGAAAAGTTGCTTCTACAAGTTTTACTAAGTTATTTGCTGATTTGCGTGGTGTTCAAATACTTGGAAATTATTACAAGTAACTTTTTTGTTTTAAAAAAAGTCGTAAGAAAATATTTTCAAATATACTCATAATTACTTATTTTTTTTTATAGACAAATAGAAGTATTAGTTCCAGAAAGTTTGGAAGAATTTTTAAATTTAATTGACGATACCGATGTGTTTAAATTTATCGCAGTAAGACATCCTTTTGATCGACTTGTTTCTGCATACAGAAGTCGAATTGAAGATAATACCAGACATACATCACAAGCATGGATGTATGTACCTAGAATATTTTACATCACACGGCCTAATTTATTTCATTTCAATAAAACGACTGGTACTCCGCTAGAACAAATTTTCTACAACGATCGACGGTAATTCAATTAAATACAATATTAATTATAATATATTCACCAGTCATTGAATATTTAAAATTTGTAGGCTCAAACTGATCCCAACCTTTCGAGAATTTGTGACCTGGCTTCTCGAGCAGCCTGATGAGCAAGATGATCCTCACTGGAGTAAATACCAATCTCATTGTTCAATTTGCCAAATGTCTTTTGATTATATTTTAAAATTAGACAATTATACGACTAGCGATCTTGATTATATATTAACTAAATTAGGTGATAAAAGACGATGGAAGCTACCAAGACTAGGAAAGAGTCACGATGGAATAACGACTTACCCTAAAACATGCAGTTATTTATCATCATTGTCAATAGAAATGTTTAATAAATTATTCGAACGATACAAAATCGATTTTGAGATGTTTGATTACGACTACAGTATTTATAAATCTTGTATTACCAAATAAATAACATTAAATAGAAATAAATTCATTTATTTATTATTTATTTATTACAAACTTACTTTTTATGTGAAATTGTTACAAAAAGATAACGATTGACTGCGTTAAGACCGATAAACGAAATAATATAAATAACTGATACTGAATTTAGTCATTATAAAACTCATCTGTTTAAGAGTAATATCATTATTGTTAAATTTAGTGCAGTATGTTAATCATCACACAAATTAGAAAGAACGTCTTAAAATAGTCTAGCTGTGAACTCTTTTCAGCGAATTTTTTTGTGGAATACAGGTGACTTCATTTGTGTCCTCAATAACGCAGCAATCATCCCCATCATCAGAAACTTGTCGATCAGTTTTTCGTTTCTTTATTGATGGGACTTCCCGTCCAGGTGATACAGTCTTTCTTTTCTTGGCTGGTAATTCTTCTTCGTCTACAACTTCCATCAAGTCGTCATCATCATCATCTGGAATTATTTCCAACAAATCATCGTCAATAATGTCAGTGACCTGACCGTTGGAAGTCGATGGCACTTGGTTATCTTTTTTAGGTTCCTCTTCCTCCTTGGGTTTAAGATCCTGCTCGTCTGCAACCACTAAAAAGTCGGGAACATCTCCCCGCACTGCAGGCTTGTCACGATGAACGATATTAACAGTTAGCGAGTAGTTTTGTTGGAAATCATCGACCTTAAGTATCGATCCATTCTTAACACCGAGCTCCTCTAATATTTTGTCATTATTTTCCTCCGTCTCACCTTCCTCACTGCTGATTATAATTTTGCCCAAACCATCAATCATAACGTCTGGAGCAATCATATTTAATCTTTCTTTCAGTACAGAATCATTAAGCTCGGCAATTGTCATTTTGGTGGTATCCAACGCCAGAACAGCGGTAGGAGTTGGAGCACACACGTAACACTTTGGATTAGGCGGGTTAACTTCTCTTTCTGGCACCAAGAATTGATTCCTATGATTGGGTCGCGGTCTCAGATAAACAGACTTGCAGGCTTTCAGGTTACCAGTCAAGATACGGAATGCATGTAAGATAACAACTCCAGCAATTATCGCATTTGTAGTAGCAATTGCGGGAATAATATTACCGGCCATTGACTTTATGTCAAAGCGAGATTTTTGAGCAATACCAAAAATGTAAGCGCGAATATTTGCACAGGCTGCAACAAAGTCCATGGCATCCTGGTCATCTTTGTCCCAAACTAGATGATCATTTGGTGATTTTTTGCGTAGTTCTTCTAACTTGTTCTTTAAATTTTCAAGGGCTTTGCCAAAGACTAGCGCACATTTAGCAATACTCCATCGCTGCTGGTCTTTTAATCCCTCATCGGTGTCTTTGCTGCAGCCAGCGACTTCATCGGGTAAATTTTTCCAATCTAAAGGTGTTGGAGGCGTCCTCTTCTTCCACAAATTATCCATACTCAGCAGATACTTAATATCATCGTGGAATAATTTAGCAAAAAGTTTCTCGGGATCGTAACCGTTCGAATGGGCCCATAAGCGAGTTGACACACGCTCGACGTTTCCTTTTTCATTAGCGTCTGAGTTTAAAGCTTCTTCACCGGCTTTATCTCCGGCAGCCTCAGGATCGGCTGTGTCTGGTGAAACATCTTGGTCGGGATCTTCCTCACCGAATAATTGATTGAATAAATGTTTCGACCAAACTATGCAGTGGATAGGCTCGCTAGGTGTGTTACGGATTGTACAACCTGGGAATGTTTTCTGAGGAGGTTTTGGGAAGCATTCGTAGCACTGACTTAATCCTTTTTTAATCAACTCGACCTGTCCATTGTATCCAGCTGTTCCTGACTCAATTAGAGGAATATCAGCTGCTAAACACATACGATTGACATGATTACGGGCTGCTCTGTTGTCCAAAGCTCCCATTACCAGAGAAAATTTCTTGAAGAAATTTAATCCGTAGTCAGATCTGTCAAAAAATTATCTCAATTAATTTTCTACTATTAATAAATAATAAGTACTTGGCAATAACTATTGTTGAGATATTTATAAAAAAAAAAAAAAAAAAAAAAAAAATACAGAAATTGAATAAGCAAAAAAATGATACTGAATATAATTCATCTAACAATTTCTTAGATTTTTTTTAACAATTAAATTATAATCAAAATAATTTTACATGTAGAAACTTTGAAAAGTTATAAGTGCGAATTTTTTTAAATAGATAAGTGTTTTATTTGTATCACAAAAATTATGTGTTTTACAAAGAGTATAATTTTAAATATATTAAATATTTAAAGCTATGAATTTTTTATAATACTGAAGTTAGCCGTCAGCTGTTAATTTAAAAATTTTTTTTTTAACAAATCAATAACAACAAAAAAATTATTCTAAACATTTTTAATAATTTTTACATCTGGAATTTTTTAATTAAATTTTTTTTATAATAATTTAATTGTTATAAAGTTCTAAAAAAATTTCTTATATCTGTCAACTTCAGTGTCATAATTTTTTTTTAATAATTTTTTTTTTATAGTAATTGATTGATTTAAAAAATTCCTAAAATTGTCAGATGTCTGCTAATTTCAGCATCTTAATAAAAAATAATGTAACAAACTGATTTGTTTTATTAAAAAAAAATATGTTAATAAATACTCACGAAGTAATACTGTCATGGTAGGCAGTTATTTTGGCATCAGGGTTGAATGTTAGCGCTGTTTCACGTGCAACCGCAGATTTTGATTTACCAACATGTTGTTTTTGAAATAGAAACTGCCGATTTAAGTTGCTTACATCAATTGTATCCAGATCAATCTGTAATTAATAGAAATACATATATAAATAAAAATAAATAATAAAAAATTTAAAACTGTTTAAAAGTACATAAATATCCGACAGTTGTGTTAAGTATGGTTAGAAATAGAGAAGCTAGACGCGACATGCGGACGCGGTACAAATAACTTTGATAAATAACATTTTTTACAACTTACTATTTCAATATCTTTAAATCCGGTCATCACCAAATTTTTGAGGATTTCACAGCCGATCCCACCGGCACCCACAACTAATATTTTGCTATTTAAAATAGCATTTTGCAGCTCGTCATTAAAAACACCTTTGATACTCGCCGCCATTTTCTTAGTACTAAAAAAAAAATCACTCCCCGGCTTCAAGCTTCAAGAATGAATCTTTTCTTCTGTCCTTTTTCTTTTCCTCCTATCTCTCTTGCTCTACAGGAATTTATGTTTTCGATGTTTTCTGCTTTCAGATCCTCTGTTGATCAATCAGTGAACTAAATTGTTGTTAAAAATAATAAATAATCACACATGAGATATTTCTCTCTCCATATATATTACTTGTATAATGTATAACCAATGAAATCATAATTTATTACAAATATTTTATATTATTGAATAAAAAAAAGTTTTAGATTGTGAAATTACAGGGTAAGAATTGTAATTTATATGTATATTCATATATTAAAACTCAAAAGTTATTATTGCAAATTGATAATTTAATAATATTAATATTAATTATTTTAATTTTTAGATGACAACATTATGGAGACTAATGCAAATAAAAGATTACAAGTATTTACATCAAGGACTAACAAAAATAAGGGTGAAAATTCAGAAAAACAATACCCGAGGTATGAAAGTTGATTATATGAATCCAAAAGAAATATCAGAAAAAGCCGAAAAATCATTACGTTTGCGAGATCAAGTATCAAAGGATTACACACTTATTTATAAAACATCAATTAAAACGTCTGTATATCTTTGTTACCATGGAACCTATATGATTATTGCCTCATGTTTATATGGCTTGTATTACACGATTTTTCGTCAAGAAGAAATTGAATTTCTAAAGTCTAACGAATCTGAAGGAACAATGGGCAATTTCACTATTTACGATCAGTCTGAAGTAATTCTATCCTACTCAGGGTTGATATTAATAAATGGATTTTTGTTCTTAATGGCCCGTCGACATGTCCTCAGAATCTGGCATCACAAAAAGGATAATGACTGTATATTAATATTACCAACATTTTTCCCCAACCAATGTAGAAAAGTAGTTTTCAAAGCCGGTACTGCTTCACAGAAGTATCCAAGAGCTGCAAATGATATCACACGTGCACCTCATGTTATTAACGGCAAAATTTACCACATAAATGACTATAATTTCCGAAGGCCAGCTGATTACAATAAAGTAATGTTTAATTTGGAAAATTAAAATTTTATACTTAAAATTATATTTTATTATTCTTAACTGTTATAATAAATTACATTAATTTATTTCATTTGTAAAATTAATTTTTTTTTATAAATTTACATATAGATTCATAAGGAATTCTCTTAACATATTTATCATTTTCAATGATATTGAGGTCGACTGCATAGTCTTCAACCCGCACTTTCTCCACCGTAGCTACAGATCCGCGGTATTTTCCTTGAATAATTAATACTTGTTTTCCTATAGCAGGAATCACCGTTTCCAGATGTTCTTGATCCAACTTAATAATATGTCCTTCAACTTCTTCCGGAGATGTCAATTTTACCTTCCCAACAAATCCAGACTCGAGCACAGGACTCTGTACTACGCCTTTAGCTTTGTAATACTTTGACCCGAGACTTTTGGTTATTATTTTTACCACTAAATTTTCTTGTAACCAGCCTTGAGATGTTGACGGTATGTTTGGAGCATCCTTAACCTGACTAGAATCTTCGTCTTTTTCAAATTTTCTCTTGCAGCTTATGGTCGATCTGCACTCACTAGGTTCCCGGGAGCGATTATTTCCATTCCAATCACTGATACTAATATTATCAGAGTCTTCAGGTTCATTTTTAATTTTTAAAACTGACTTTTTGGGTAACCCTAAAGGCGGCCCCATCAGCAAAGAAGGTTTAGGTTTTAGCTTAATATCCAGTACCAAAGGACCATCTTCTTCAGAGCGTATGAGCGGCGTAATTTCTTCAGTCTCATTATTTTCTTCTTTTTTGCCTTTCTCCACTTGTTTCTCTATGAAATCCATCAGCCTTTCCTGGTCATCCTTATCCATTTTTTGTTTCTTAGCTTTCTTCTCCTCAGCAGCCAGAGTTTCCGGATCCCGATCTATGTAGGTGATGTACCAGCCTTTCTCTGTCTCATCAACGACACATTTTCCTGTGCGACCTAGCCATTTGACATAAGCCGTCAAACTTAACCACTGAGTCGCATTCATGTGCATATGTTGACGATCTGTGATGTAATCTTGGTACACACGGTTTGACAGAACTCTCCGGGTACCGAACTGACGCTTCAATAGATTCAAAAAACCATCAGAAAATTCACGAGAAAATTGGTCCATGTATTTACTTGCATTATCGGAAAATAAAAGTAATTGACGGTGATGAGATTCTGACATTGTATGACATTTAAACCCGTTTTCATCTCGACACTGTTTTTGACACATTTGACAATACCACCGTAGCTTTTGGAGTCCTTTAGATTTTATTTTGTTGGCAATGTATTTTGGTGTTCCTACTTCGTGTTTACCCATTGTGTTAACTAAAATTTGATATTAATTAATTATTAATAAAGTGGCAATAATTATAAATTCTTAAATTCTAACCAAAAAATTTAATACCATTACTGTACCTTAATTTAATAAAAATATATAAAATGTGAAAGTAGTCTTGTCTCTATTTTAAAATATAATAGTATATACTTTGTAAATGTATAATAATATTTAAATAATATCAAAGTTTGTATAAATATTTTATAGACGTTACTGGACGTATTTTTGTTGTTATTACTTGTTGCCTCAATTGATTGTCTTGATTGTAATGTACTCATTGTACTCACACTAGCCCCAAATTGGCTATAGTAAATTTACTGAGTTCTTTTAATTCACAAGTGGAACGCGCTGGGGCGTTCAACTCGCAGTAAATAGATAACGGCGGGAGAGTAGATTTAAATTTGAATAATTAAAAATTAATAATATATGTTTAATGAATTTAAAACACTCAGATTATTTCAGTTAAATTTCGATTTGCCTTGCGCGCAAATCTATTATTTATTATTCAATAGGTTACAAAATAAAAATTACCGACAATAATTTTCGTAGAAGAAAATATTCGTGTGGCATACTAAAGTCTTGCTTTTTTGTGTCTTCTTTTTCCTTGGTTTTCGACTCCCTTGGTTGAGATGTTCGTACTTTTGGAGTGGGTCATTAGCAGCCCACCTGGACCTCGATGCTTGGCTTTAATGATCTAATCTTAGGTACTCAAGTAATTCCTTTTTTTAGTGAACGTTTTGAAAAATAAACTTCTTAAAAGAATATGACAATAAAAATTAATAAACGGAGATCTCTGGGTTCCCTAGTTTTGTAAAGAATATTCCAAAACGTTCAGTATTTTATTCTATAGAATAAGTGACCATTACATTTAAGGTAAATTTACCCTGGTTAAGGAGACTAATTGAAAAGAATTGAAAAACAGTTACTCCATGCAAACTATATATCTATATATACAAACAACAGAATTGAAATTATTGAAAAGAATTCGAATTTCATAATTTTTTATTCTTTTCAATCAATATTTTTAAACAGGATATTTTAACAAAGTAATTTTTTTTCTCGGTATGTCTAAACTAACAGGACAGTACTAAAAGTTTTTCCTTGGGAATTTCTGGTGATTATAAATTCGTCTATACCCTAAAATTTATGATAGAGAAAAATTCCCATACTTAACAATAGAACTTGAAATTTTTTGCTACTCCCCATTCACAGAATTTGTTTACAGCGCCGGCATGATGAAAGCAGGATATTTAAATAGTAATTTGATATTTAATTCAATTGAAACTAACATATTAATATATTTATTACTTATTTGTTTCAGGTTTTCAATTGTATAAATGATCACGCAGTCAATTTTTATTGTTATCTTTCTTAAATAATTTCTTGTCAACCAAATAAATTTTAAAGAATAAACGTTAAGCTATTGTTAAATTATTATTAGCAAATAAGTTTAAATAAGCGTGCTTAAATTTTTTTAATTTTTCATTAACAAATTTTTTGAATCAATATTATAGAGCTTTATCTCCTTCATTCTCGATAATTCGATCAAGAAGTAGCAGATTATTGATAATGACTAGCCAAAAATGTTCAACCCGTTTATATAATAGTATTTCTTTGCTGAGGCTTGTGTTAATTTTTAAATAATGATTCTGAAATCAGCATATATTTCACCATTTTTTTGGTTTTTGCTATATCAATCAAATTAATGCTAAAAAAAATATTTAAAAAAATTTGTATTTGCATTTGTTCAAAATTTCTGTAAATGGAATTTAATTTTTCATTACTAACTTAACAAAACTTAAAAATTGTCTGTTAGTTTTGATTTAATTAATCCGTTTAACTAAATGTTATACATTCATAATTTATATTTTCTGTACATTCATTTTGTTTTTTAGAATTTTTTGATTGCAAAAAAATTTATTTTCTTTTTTGATTCTCAAATTCACGGACAAACAGTTGAGTTATACATGTTTAATTTTCGTCAATAATTCCAGGCATATCGAGCTAGCAGTGACAGAGCCCATCTTGGACGGTCATTATTATTGATTTCTCGGAATCTAAACAAGCAACAATATTCTCTAAGTAGAACAACTAATTAGCAACAAATTTAGCACCTCAAATAAATTTTGTTGCTTGAATAATAAGTCAATGCCTGATGGACGAGTCCATGCTAGCTTGATAGACCTAATAATTCCATAATACTGACAACAATAGGCATTTAAAGGATGTTTTTTTTTTTAAGTTACTCAAAAGTATAAATAGTTTTTTGATTTCAAGCTACTTGCTATTTTCAATATTACAATGATACTGAAGTTAGCCGACTTTTTTAATTAATTAAATTAGAACAAAAAAATATTTTTTAAAAATTGTATTTACAGTTTTTCAAGTTTTTTACAAATGAAATTTTTTTTTATTTTTTTTGTGATAATTTTTTCAATAAAAAAAAATTCTAAAAATTTTCAGATGTCGGCTAACTTAATTTTCATATATTACATCTGATGTATTGTCATGAACGATGCATGCTACTAAATGAATTTTTGAATTTTTTAGCTGGGAACGATTTTAGCCGAAAATGGCCGAAGGTCAAACGAAACTCAAATATGTCAAATATTTCGAATATTTCCGGCTGAACTATGGAGGGTACTGTACCTCTACCCTCCATAATAGGCTGAGCTAAAACTATTTTGTCATACAACGCCTCTAGTATCAATTATTCGCAACTAATATCAGCTGATTATTTATTTTTGTTGAAACCGCCAATTTTATTCTACGTAACTCATATGTTGATAAGTATAAGTAAAAAGCGTGTTGACTATTTAAAAGTGAGTTAAGAATTGCAAGTGCAAATCAGTAATTTTTAAAAGAAAGAAGAAAATTAAAAGATGGATTTTGTGGAAGATGAAGACATGTTCGGAGTAAGCGATGACGAGCCGGGGGCTAATAAAGAAGTATCTTGTAGTAATAACCCCATAGACGATCATTTGATGAAACAGTTAAATGACGTCAAAGATTGTATCGCAAATGTCACAAATGAAACGGAAAATGTGCAATCTCTCGGTGATAAAATTGTTAAGAAGCTTTACAGAAAATGTCAGTACGTTATTGACAGCGAAAGTTCTGATGATGATGATGAGGTATCAAATTTATTTCTCACTAATAAATTAATTAATTAGAATTGTTTGATATTGTAATTAATTGTTATTTTTCAGCTTTATGATGCTAATAATGAACCAGTTATCAAGAGGAAAAAAATGACCAAAGATTTTCAGGAGCCGTTGATCGTCACTGATGTTTGGCAAAGGATTATTGATGACAAGTGGGTGATAGGAGTTAATCTTGAAAATAATTCTAAAAGGTAATTAAATTTTCAATCAATAAATTCATTTTTTCTTTTACATTTTAATTTAGAAAGTAAAAATTCACTTCCTGTAGAATATTTCTCGTAATCTTTTGCTGAGTAACCAAACAGCTCTAAGTCAAGTCTGGAATTTGAATGAATTTAATTAGTTGTTGTTATTAGATTTCAATAATTAAAATAAATTTTTAAAAATTATTAACTTGAACATATTCATAAGCAGAGATACTTGGTCTGGTTCTAGTTGGGAGAAATATTTATCTTTTAAGATATTAGTTGTTTCATTTCGTGATGGATTTTTCCAAGTTGGTTTTACGATATTTTGTATCTTTGCTTGGTTTATTAAATAATTTTGATCTTCCTGCGAATAAAAAAATTTTTGATTTTCATTGTTTTTTTATCATGATTAAAATTTTAGAATTCACTCAAGTGTTTCAGATAATTTAGAAATAATCTTAATTTTTAGATAGTCAAAATTTTTATACAGTTAATTAGTTTCTAATTGTAAAGTTAAATTTCTAAATCATCTGAAGCTTTCTAATTTTCAACTATTTAATCAATTATATGGATTTCTTACGTTCAAAGTTTCAACTTTGAGAATCAGATCAAAATTAACTTGACAAGGAGTGCATAAATTGTTAACTGGGATCCAGTGTTCGTTTATTTTCGTCCCAATTTCCCATTGGCATAATATGTAATTAATAAATTCTTTGAATGTCGGAGGATATGAGTTTAATTTGTCAGGATACATCTTTAAGTTTAACAATTAATTAATTGAATTAAAGTACAAAAAATTTTTTAATTTTACATTTACATTGTCTCTTGTAGCTTTTATCATTTTCTCTCCTAGTGGCCTGAAATATTTATCGTATGGATAACTAAATTTGTCTCTGTAGGCACTGATAAGCCTTTCAAAAGGATGTCTCACAATAATAAAACTCAAATGATCTTTTAAAGCGTCATAAAGCTCTTCAGCTGAAGGTCTTGGATATTTTTTACGGGCCACTGATACTGGTGTTTCTTTAGTTTTGTCCAAAAATTCTTTTTTGTATCTTTTTGTAAATGTAAAGAATGTTAAATTTATGTATAGTTTTATTTATTTTTCAATATTGTATTGAAGGGTTATCACACAACAATTATTTTCATATGACTCAGGTAAATTTCTTAAATAATAAAAAAATTAAAATTTTTTTATCAATTTTCATTAATTATTCAGGAAATAAAATTGCGTGACAACTCTATTATTAATAAGTAAAAACATTACCCAGCAAGTAAATTAAAATTGTAAAACCATGAGGTGGAAGCTGCTTTGAAAACATTACACCAAATGAGTTTATATTTGTCATTAATTAAAAACTCCCATGAATTAGGTTGTCTCTTCGTGCCATTATAACCATTCAATTGATACTCCTCGCATTTCTGTAGCATCAGCTCATGTCTTTCTTTAAAGCGTTCGTTTAAACTTCCCAAAGTAGATAATTCATTAGTTAAATTTAATAATATTAACTTTAACTCTTCTTCGATCACGGTACTTTCGTACTTAAAAAAAAAAAACAAACAAACAAACAAACAAAAAATTGTCAAGTCTTTACTAATGAGACACAACTTACCTCATATTTACGGTGACGCTCTACGTAGCGGTAATTATAGATACCGATACAAACAAACAACGAAACTATTAGAAAGTAGAATAATCGACGACAATTAAAAAAAATTCGTCGATCGATAAACATCTTTAAGATTAATTATCAATAATTAATTTTATTACTGTTATTGAGAATAATAGTAATTTTAATATTAACATAAATATAATTACTAAGTACAAGTTGTCAACAGAATGAGGTATAATTTCCGAATGACTGTACACATGGCAATTACCAGGACCGGTATTAGATGATAACAAAAATTATAGTGACCGAATGCGTAATCTACAATTGCATAATTCACTTTAATAATGGATGTCACGGTCGTGTCGTTGTAGAAAAAAATTGTTCTATATGTGAATTACAACAATAGCTTAAATTAGCGTTATTTTTTATTTTTCTCTCAATGTTCAACGATGCTTATCAAATGTCTCGGATATTATTGAATACATCCTACGATACTAATTATGTAGTTAATAATAACAATAATAATAGGTAATAAGGAAATTATTTTACTAATTAAAAACATATATTTAATAGTCTATTATTTAAAAATTTACATATTTACAATCCAATAACAACTCTTACTAAATTCTAAAAATTTAATTAAAAGCCTCGATGATTTTTTATTTCATTTAAATTTTTAATTTCAATTATTGTGTACTTAATTTTTTTTTACTATTATTAGGCCATTTCAAATTAATAACTCTAATAAATTTATTGTAGTGTGCAATTATAGCTGATTTCACTGTAATAGTGAATGGAAGCTGGGCAATTTTACTTATATTAACAATTAATTGGTAACAAGTGAATTAAATAGGTATATAAATTAACGGTAGAGTAAAGTAATTAAATACAATTAACAGTAATACTCAACTGTCAGTATTATAAAATATGGAAAAAGCATTTAAGATGTAAATTAAATAATAAACATTAATAAATTGCAATTGTGCTAACATTGTCATTTTAAATATGTTTCTTGTTTTATATTCACTAACTTTGGTTTATGATAATGATAACGATGTTTTATAATTATTTAAAATAATTAACATCGATTCATCAACAATTTTTAAAAATTATTTTAATAATAATAATAATAATAATAATAAATTAAGTTTATTATTTTTTACAATCTGAAGAAATAGTTATGTCTTTTCCAATGGCTAGATATTCTTTTGGAGAGTAATCGAAGAGTTCAAAATCATATCTGTAAAAAAATATTCATTAATAGTCGATTATATTTTGTGGTGAATTAAAAAAATTGATGTTTTGCAAATCAATTTATTTTTAAAAAGTATTGAAATTTATTTATGACTTTTTATTTTTTTGATGAAAAAATACCGCATTAATAAAAAATAAAATAAAAAAAAAAATTAAATAAGTTTCAATTATCATATTTATAAAAAATTGAATTTAATATCAAAATAATGTACTTCTCAAAGTTGAAATGAATAAAAATAAAAAATTTTCGAAAGTTAATTTACTTATCTGTTAATAAATGAAATAAAAAAAACTATTTTACTCTTGTAAACTTTGTAACTTAGAAGTTGAAAAAAGTTTTTGAAAAAAAAACTCTACACTAAAGTTCTTATTGAATTTACTTCAGTAATTTTGTTAGAAAACTTTAATTTTTCAATTCGAAAACCTATCAATAATGTTGAATCAAAAACTTAAATGATCAAGAACTCTTAAGTTCAATTGCAAAACTATTAAAAAAATATTAACATACCTAAACATTTCATAAAGATCAGCTATTTGACTTTTGGATAATTGCACAAAGTATTTTTTCATAACGTCTTTTGTTTGAGCACCTCGCGCTGGATTTTTCCATTCTGGCTTTATCATATGCTCTAAATGCACGTGTTTAATAATATAATTCTGGTCATCCTATAAAACAAAATACTCATTACTTATTAATAATCCACAAAGAATTAGTAATTTAATTATATTTATATAAATATAACAAAATAATTTTATATTATTTTCTTATTACATGTTATTATTAATTATTAACGTCGATCAAACTTACTTGAAGCGTTTCAAATTTAGCGATAATGTCAAATCGAACTTGACAAGGTGTACAGAAATTTAATATCGGTGTCCAATGCATATCCAGTTCATTACCAGCTTGCCATTCACACAGTAACCATCTCACAAACTCTTCAAAGAGCGGGTAACGAGGACCGCGTCTCGTGCGATGTTTCAAGTCCTTAAATAAATTAAAAAAAAAAAAGTTTGTCATTTTATTTCGTCGGAAAACATAAATTATCAATATCAATATCATTGCTAATTAATTCTTTATTAATTACTTCACTAAACTAACTTTCTGATACTAATTAATAACTAAGTTATTATATTGGTTATTATTAACTCACCTTATAACGGTATTGATTTATGATTCGTACGCCTAATTTACTGTGAAGCGTATTAGGCAAACTTTGTTCGAGTTTATCTCTATAAGCACTAAGAAGACGTTCAAAAGGATGTCTGACTATAAGGAAGCTCACGCTATCATTTAAATATCGTGATAATTCTTCGGCTGTCGGCCTCGGATATCTTTGCCTTGCTAAAGACACTGGTACCGCTTTAGATGCTTTCAAAAATTGTGGACTATAGCTAAAATTATTAATCATGTTATTAGTTATTAATATTAATTTTTTTATGATGAAGAGTTGAAATACATACCCTGCAAGCCGGTTGAAATTATAAATCCAGGATGTAGATGCAGCTTTAAATATGTTACACCAAATAAGATGATAGTCACGGTTTACGAAAAATTCCCATGCATTAGGTTTGTGAATAGAGTCATTTCCCGGGCGGTCTAAGCCACTTTCGCTGCACCTTTTTGTCAGTAATTTACGTCTTTCAATTAGTCGTTGTTCAGTCTCAGCCATTGTACTCATCTCGAGTAATTTTTCTTCTGCCGATTGAGCCGTTTCTTTCTGTAAATTAATAAAGATTATTTATATTATAAACAATTATTATCGTGTACACTGGACAAGAATGTACTTGATTCAAGAATAAAAATATAGGATCAGAAACTCATTTTGAAAAATTTTATCGTCTTGAATCAGGTAAAATTTACTTGGAAAACTCTTCTGGTTGATTTAAGATGATGAAATTTTTCAAAATGATTTTTTTGGTTTAAGATTTTGTCTTCTTGAATCAATTTAATTTTTTTATTGTACTCATTTAAGTCTCAATCAATAAGCTAGTTTCAAGCCTTTAGCAGTATGCATAGTGATATCCCATTCAAGTCAATGCAATTGGAAAATTTCAAATTCACAAAAAAATGAAACAATTTGCCGATATTCTGACATGTAATCAGGGAGATCCAGGTTCGATTCTCATATTTTTTCAGTTATTCTTTGCTTCTCATGAATTTTTAATGTTACTATTTTTCATTCAACATTTGAATAAATATTTGCAATACTTCCAGCTTACTAGTATTCATGTATGGATGGTATTGCGTGAATTTAATACATTTAATTTAAGTCCATTTTCTTACTGATTATACATGACCAATCTATCAAATGTGATCACACAATCAATCGTGTCTTTAAATTTAAGCGAATTTTAGAATTTTTATTTCTACGACTCGTACGTCAGAAGCCTCTAGATTGACAAAACTACTGGTAAGCCAGGTCGAAAGTATGTTAAATTAGTAGTATTTCCCAACGTAACGTGCATGAAAAAGTCAAGAGTTAATGTTATAATAAAGTTCAATTTTTAAAAAGATACGTCATAAATTTACTTATCAGTACCATGGTATTGATAATCTGAACCAAGTATTGATTTATTTTTTAATAACGAAGGATGAATTTCAGAGCATTTGAATAACTTAAATGATCCGTTTATTAGAAATTATAAAATTCATAGCCAAAAAATTACAGTTGCTATTTAAACTGAAAATGTCAGTACTGTGTCAAAAGATAATACAAATTTATTTTTTTATAAATAAAACTATTTAAATCATTAATTATCAATTTCCAACTTTTCGATACAGAAATTAAAAAGTTCCAAAAATTGAAAAGTTATTGTTTACAGTCCGATTTTCGAAATTCTAGTTTTATAAGATCTTAACGTTTTAAGGACATAGAAAATTATTTTCGATTCGTAATACCTCAACTGACAGCTAAATAATCGAACATTAACATATAAATTTCATTAAAAGTAAATTAAATGACTTCTTTATAAAAAATATCCACTAAATGTATTTGATGCCAGTATACCGTGACGTTGAAATTTTCAATTTTTGTCATAGTTTTCGTTTTATTGTAGTTGTAGAAGAACTATATTATAGGTTTAATTCGGTGTATAATTGGGAAACATTTTTAATTTTTGAAAAATTTAAGTTGTAAAAATCACAGTTATGTGAGAATCACCCATATAAGTCATAAGAATAATTTAGGAAAAAAATAATAGAAAGAAGCCGCATCTGTTTTTTATTAATACGAAATGTTTACATCGTTGCATTGTTAGTGTAAGTTTTATCGATCATTATCTTTACTTATGGTATAAAAAAAATTTATCCGATTGATACATGACATATTTCTTTAACAAGCGCCGTAGTAACATCGATAGTAATTTCCTAACATTGTCAAACTTTTATTAATTAACTTTATTATATGAAAATTGAATTTTCATAGTCACGTTCTAAAGTTATCAATAATCTGTAGCTTTAATGAAAAAAATAGGTCAATTAAGTCTCGAGTAGTACTTTCGCAAACCGGTGGTAAAACTTCGGATTTTTTAAATTGAATTTGTTTTTTCGACATGAATAGTTCATCGATTAGATTAGCTGTGAATACGTAGTTACAATTCACTTTTTTTAAATTCCGTCAGCAGTTTTAGTTGTAATCAAACTACCTCGAGTATATTGTGAATCAAAAAAACTATGAATTGGCTGCAAATGAACAGCAAATATAAAATGTGAAGGTATTAGTAAGCTTCGACTTTTATAGGATTTTTCTTATTCGTCATTGTCCAATGTTCCACTTTCATTTTATAAAAAAAATAGATGCACATATATATATTTTGTAGTATTCTCAATCTCGAGTTAGAAATTAGTTAACTGGTACGCACATTATAGTTATACAATCTAGCTTCAATTGAAGATAAACCGAGAGAAGTTTAACTGTCGAGCTTTTGTGTTTTCCAATCCAATTCAACATTGAAATCGAATTTAAGCTAAATTTTCTCTGTTCAGCAGAATGTTTGCTTTAAATTGTGCTATTTTATCAGTAAATACAAGTTCAATTAAATTGAAACGCTTTTCAAGCGAATATAAAATCTCGTTTTAATTCTCTTCCAAAAAAATGCAATTATCAGAAAATATTTATCAGCTTCAATTGGTTGTCATAATAAACAATTAACAGTAAATTTAGTGTACCATTCGTTATAATTTAGTTCAATTCAATTTCCGGTAAATTTTTTTGTCCAATTTCTTTTGATCAATTGAATTAACTCGGTTTTTGTTCACTTGTCTTTAATTGATTTTATTGCATGGGTTGATTGATATCCGAATGATAAAGTGTCTGTTATTTATTATTTCTTGGCTTAACATTTTAAAATTATGAATTGTATTCAATCTTCAAGAAATTTTTAATTTTTTTTTATAATTAATGGGTTACAACGGTTGTATTTAAAGGGATATCATCTAATCTCCAAAGTGTAAAGTAAAAAATCAAATCAATAAATGTAATTATGAAACTAATTAATTTGAATACCGTGTAAAATAGTTTTGAAGTTTTCAGTGCCATCTTTTTCACCGTTTCAGTGTTTATTTATTAATTGTTTCCTTTCTAATAAATATAAAATTAAATTAAAATTTTTAATTAAAAGAATTAATGTATTGCTTCATCAATGTTCAAGTAAATGACTCATTCACAATGATAATGATGTTAAATTAATAAAAGTTAATTAAAGCCACACTGAAATAATGTGTAATATAAATTAGTCATAAAATATATATATAATAGTATAAGTAACAAGGCATAAAATCTAAATCAGTTGGACAGATATGCATTCATTTTAACAACTCGATTTGCCAAGTGAACTTGAAGCTTGAAGTCCACGTGTATAACCACTGCCAGAGCTTGTATTAAGTATATGTATTAATATACATTGCGTATGTATATAGGTATGTATGTAAAGTAGTATCAAAGAGATAGAAGTAACGTATGCAATATGCAATATGTTATATCATATATATAAGAGCGAGGTCGTACAGCGGTGATTATCTTTGCTGAATCGCCGATATCTGACTCATATCACAGATCTCTTTTATCATACGCTTGCTTTAGATACTTTCACGTGTCGTGTGTACTTAAATCTGCATGCGTATCTATAAGAGTAATTGTTGGATATGTATTTACATGCTTGTTCCTATAAACTCTTTTGTAATCAAGTAAAATATTTGAAAATTGTTTTTTTTTTTTTTTTTTTTTTATTATTAAATGTAAACTCATATTCTCATGTGATTAGGATTTTTTTTTTTTTACTAGAAAATCAAACGCACTTTGCGCGCTTCTCGGCTGCCCAATTTTAAAACACAGTAACTGCAAAATTTTTATACCTGATTTTTTTTTTTTAGTATTGCTGCATTTTTTATAACTTTTAGACCTTAATTTCAAGTATTTTTTCTTAATAATATTTATATTCAAGTATTGTCTATTCATAAATCAAATTTTTCATCAATTTGGCGGGTAAACTTTTTTTTAATAAGAAAAAGTAGAAAAAATTAAAAAATATTAGTTACTGTGTTTTGAAATTGGGCAGACGATTGTGTCAAAATGTTTATTATCGAAAATTTAATTAATCACTATTTTTACAAATTTGACTCATTAATATTTAACCGTTGTCATAGTAACCGTTGCTATGGTAACCGTTGCCAAAGTAGTCACCATAGCAACGAAAAGCGACAACAATGGAAACGTCAGATAAACTTTTTAATACAGGATTATATCGACGGTCTAATTAGCAATTTGTCTAACTCCTTATTTTTTTTTAAGGTGATTTTTTAACATTATGATGTAACAATAGTCCAATTATAAATTATTTGAATGATTCAAACCAAAATAGTATACCTTTATTAGATACTAATGATATTAAATGGTTTTTTAAAGTGATAATAAATTTTGAACTACTTGTTTTTTTGGTACAAATATAAGACTCTCTAAAATGGAGTTAGACAATTTGCTAATTAGAACATCGATATTTTCTTTTGAGTTAATATTGAATTTTTCAATCAGATTTTGTTGACTTTTTAACAACATAATACAATGATGAAAAAAAATCTTGAACTTTAAAAATCATTTTGAAAACTTTTTTTCTCTTGAATAATATAAGAAAGTTCCTGAACTATGTAAAATTCATTCAAGCTAAGGAAAATTTTGTGGTTGAAGAATATTTTTACTCAATTCAAGTTAATCAAATTTTTCAAAATGATCTTGTTTCAAGATTTTATCTTTTGAATTAATTTAACCGTTTTATCAGTATAAAAATTCGATTACTTTTAGTTTTTTTTTTTTTTTAAACAAATAAGTAAATTTTTTTAATTTTTTAGAAAAATTAACACTCTCGTCAATCTTTTACACGTATATCTAAAAGTATTTTTTGAATTAAATAATTTAAATTGATATTAAAATTAGATTCTTTCAAAATGAAGTAAAAAATTAAATTAAAAAAAAAAAACAATAACACGAGTTTAATTAAATTAAAGTATTGAATAACTCGTTTATCAAAGTAAAAAAAAAAAACATACCGTGTAAAATAATTTAATTAGTTTTGAAACAATCTTTTAAGTAGCAGTAATTATATACATTGTTTAACACGATAACCATCGAAAAAATATGATTAGTAAATAAGTAGACATTCACAAGTAGCATATAATGTAAATGGTGGTTGATGCCTTCCGTTTATTGATTCTCGTCATACAATAGGGAGTCCACCTTGCAACAATACGAATGTGGGCCACATTCTATAGTAACATTCAAATGCATAGACATGTAGAGAGGGTTTATCTGTTAATCTACATGCAATTATCCAAGTATTTTCATATTATTTCAGAAAATAATAAAAATTTATGATAGATGATCGCCAGAAAAAAAATAGGGAGAATTAGGGTTGATATGATTTGAAAACTGATGTTAATGATTAATGATAATCGCTATATTGCTATATACATGTCCGTAATGTAATAAGAAGAGTTGATCAGATTATGCGTCACGTGTCCATCAGAAAAAGGTTAAGGTCGAAATGTATATATTTATTAAAATATCATTTAATATGAATGTAGTGAGCAAATATGATAAGTACATTCTGTACCCGACGCGATGCGGTGTTAAATAAATAAACCCGCACTTTATCTTTTTTACTTGGCTCATCATCAACAGCCACGTGACGAAATTACCAAGGCTCGTTTTTGCATAATTCATTTAATTTCTAATGTGCTGTTTGTTTCTTACTATGGATTCGCTCTTCCGTGCTTAATAAATCGTGTTTATTTTAAAGAATATTCCATCACTTTACAGAGATTTAATATCTGATAAATTGACGTTGTAAAGAAATGAAAAAAAAAAAAAAAAAAAAAAAAAAAAAAAAAAAAAAACAATTCAATTTGCAAGATTAACTTTTTTAGTATAAAAAATGTTTTAGTTTCATTGTACTTTAAATTTATTTAGGTGGTGTATATTTTGGAATCGATTGACCCACTTGTAAACATTTTCATGTACAAAAGATTTTTATGCAGTTTACAAGTATTCGCGTGATGCTTATACAAAAAAAACAAATACATTTAGTTGATGCTTTTATATGTCTACTTTTGTTCGCGTTTGTCTGAGAAGCTCCAATTACTGACTATTTTTAACACAAAGAGTAAAGGGTTCTATAATAATTATAGTGTACTTTCATGATACTTTGTCATTTTATTCTATCGTAATTATTTTTTTTATTTAAATTTAAAAAAAATTTTAAACTTGAATTCGGTCAGAAAATAAATCTTTTTAATTATATCATGTAAACATTTTTGCTAGAATATTTTTATATTTCAGCTTTATTTTGAATATAGTTTACAAGCAAACAAGTGGATTAACAAATATTAAAAATGAAATACAACAAAATTTATTTTCTACGAGATAATTCGACTTTTGAAACTTAAAGCTCAATTAAATATTTAGTTTTTTGTTTAAGTTCAAATACATTTTTTTATTCTTAAAGGATTAACTCCAATTTTGTATGCATAATTTTATTCATGTAGAAAAAAATTATTGTGCATATATTAGAAATTTATATTATAAAAATTACAATATTAAAAAACTAACTTTTCAAAATATACAAACTTATTTTTTACATTAAGTATTCAGCTTATGAGTTTTACTGTAAATTATAAAAAAATTAGAGATAAAATTTATTACTCTAAAGTTCTACAAGATATTTTCATTTCTTTAAAAATTCTCAGTAATTAATAAAAAAAAAATTTACAAAAAATATATAAGAATTATTTATTGCAAAAATTTAATATTAAATGATGGCGATCAATTTGAAAAATCTAGAATTTCAAATTTTAAATAGTAAGAGAAAAGTCAGGTAATATCAATCTTAGAAAATATTTTAATAAATCTTTTATTATTTCCATTGAATTTTTACTCATTTTTAAATAAACAAACAAAATTAAATTTAAAATATTTGCCTTGTTAAAACTAGTTGAACTGAAAATACTTGGTGATATTGAAGATATCCGTAAACAATTTAACCAAGTTATTCAAGAAATAAAAGTTATTAAAAATAATAATTTTTTTTATTCTATTATTTCAATGCTGTTAAACAGTGCTGTAAATGATGGTTGATATTATTTTACATTATTCAACTTCTCTAATTTTTATTTTTTCAAGCTTGTGATCAATAATAAAATCATTAAAAAATATCATAGAAATACTTAATAAATAAAGTTTAATATTATTGACTTTTACATTATTTGTTGTATTTTAAAGAGTTATAGGTACTTTACTCAATTTAATCTATTTTTTTTTAATTAAAAAAAAATTTATGAAAGGATTGACTTAGTAAATTATAGTCAAAAAAACTTCACGTGATTTTTCATATTTAAAATGAGGATGAAAACTTTATTCAGAGTCAGGGAAATCAGGAAATTTGAAAATAAGCTTTCAATCTTCACCTTGTATTAGTTAAAATATGTTGCATGTTATCATGTTAAGTTTTGATTCTGTATGCCGAGATGAATAAGTGTGGAGTTTAGTACGAAGTGTATTGTTGAATAATTACCGAATCAATCAAATTTATTTGTATATGGATGATTTCAATTTATGAGGATGAATAATAGTAGATCTTGTCGTAAATTTGCTATTCACCTGCCGCAATGCGTCTGGAATAGTGCCAGAGCGCAGAAATTTCGCGTCGGCGTTCGTTGGACCAACTCGAGATGTTCATGATCCATTTAGATTTTATGGCCTAAGTCTTAGTTTCGAGATTAGTTTTAGTATTGCTTTTACTTTCACATCCTCCATGTTTATTTATATTTATAAATTATACATTGTATAATACTATTTCTTTCTTCCTCCACACCCGGAACTCAGCTGCAGTTGCTCCAATGACCAGCGGCGTTGATAAAAAAAATAAATAAAAAAAAAACACTTTTATTTACATTTAAAATACTTTTTTTTTTATCTTGAAACCTATTCATATTTTACGAGCGTAGTATCGTGCCAACTTCTCATAAGAGAAGAAAAATAAAAATAAAAATAAAAGAAATTGATGTTTTGCTTTGACCTACAATGAACACGAACAAAACATTTAGTTTCAAAATTTTAATATTTTACTTGTTGTTACTATATATTTTTTTTATGCAATATAATACAAAAGTTAAGAAAAAAGATCCAACTAAAAAATATCAATGAGTTAAAAAATAATGATCGTTAAAATAAATTCCGTGACTTTTTAATATAATATTACATTGTTTTTAAAAGTTTGTGAACGAGTGACTTTCAGAGAATCTATTTCGGTAACGAAAAAAAAAATTTCATGGAGAAAATAGTCGGAGACTATATTTGTGTTAGTTTTATTGTAAAAGATGTCGTGGGATCGGTTTAGCTTCATTTGTAACGATGAAAAATTATATTTTCCTTGAATCGAGAGCGCTAAATACGTGAAAAGCTATTAATTATTTAAGCGCTGGAATAACAACGGTAGTTAAACTGACAAGTAGTCAGTGGTTATTTTCATCAGCCAACATGTTCTGTAGCTCCCCCTCTCTATTTATATATTGTCGTAGAAATGTTAGTATAGAAAATTTATTAGCAAATAAAATAAATTTTATATTTTTTATTTGACGTGGTTGTTTGTAGTTATATTATTTTTCATTCTTTGTACGCTAGCTTTAGTTTATTTACTTTAATAACCAATTGACATACATGACTCGCTGAAATTGCTTACGTTTCAGTGGTTTTTTTTTTTTTTCTATTTAAATGCATTGTAACCGTTTTTGTACTTTCAAGTGCGTAGAATTCATCTATTAATTTATTTATAAAGAATTGTTATACTTTTTGGTTCAAAAGTAATGAAAGAAATTTTTTTTAATGAAAAACTTTAATTATATGTACACTCAATCAATTTTTCATTATTTGAATAATAGTTTTTTTTTTAATAAAGAGAAAAATGAAAGAAAAAAATGGAGCCTCTGAAATTCTAAGTAATTAAAATCGATTTTTTAATAAGTACTCATACGGAGAATGGTTCTTATGAGTGAGAGTTAATTGACATCTGAATGGAAAATAAGATTGCTCGATTGCCAATATTTGAAAATAATTGTTAGATAAAGAAGAGCGGTTGTGAAGTATCGGAATTGATTATTTGATTGGTATCAGAATTCAATAAGATTTGAGGGCTGATAAACTCTTCCGCTTATGAGATTCATTTAAATTGAGACGTCGCACCGAAGATATCGTGACTTTTTTTTTTAAACTGTTTACTGTTATCTGTCGGGTAAATTGATCAGTTTGAATAGAGCTCGTGGTAATAAGAATTTATTCGGGGATTACATTTTATCTTAAAATTCAATCGGCGGTTGGGAAGTTTGCTCGGATTTTTTTGTTGGAAAATTTATTTTATGCTTAAAATAAATTATATTTTATTTTTACTCGGCTTCATTTTATTTATAGAGTCACGGAAGGAGTTACGCGAAATTGCTGAAGTGACAGACTTTGAAACTTGAAGAATCGGGTGTCTTTTCTTGTTAGAAATTATTAAATTAATAATCAAACGTATATTACTCAAACTTATGAAATCTTTTATTCTTTCGACATAGTTATCATCCATATTTATTAAAAACTTTTTTTTTTAATTGCCGTGACTTGGGCTTGAATTCGAGACTGAGAAATTAATTGTAATTTTAGTATTCTGTCACTTTTCCACACTGAGAAAAAAAAATTTTTTGTTCAGAAAAAAATTTCTTGGTTCAAGAATCGTTTAAAATAAATTTTGGTTTTTTTACAAAAGAATATTAATATCTATCATGATAATAAAATATTGGCATTAATTTTGATACATTAACAAACGAATAGGTTCACTTGAATTAAACAAAAAACAATTCAATTTATTCGATCAATTCTTGAGTCAAGAAAATATATTTTTGAAAATTATCAAGAATATATATTCTTGTGACAAGAAAATTTTTTCAGGAGAAGTACTTTTTTTTCTCAGTGCAGCATTGATAACAAACTTTTAAGCATTTATAATGCATTTCTCATAACACAAAAAAAAATTATTTTTACATAAATAAACAATGTTAAACTGTGAGATATTGTTAGAAAAATTTAAGATGTAAGAAATCTCTGTCATTCAATAAGAGGCGCGAAAATTAAAAAAAACTAAAGTAATTTTTAATTTTTTCTAGTAATAAATGTCTTGCAAAAATAAATAAATCATTAATAATAAATGACTTAAAGAAGAAATATTTGTTAAATAAAAAATAATGTTATTTTTTTCTTGAGTCAAGAGAATAAATTCTTGAGCTAAGAAATTATTCTTGGTCTAAGAAAATTTTCTTGAGTCAAGAGAATAAATTCTTGACTCAAGAAAATCATTTTCTTCAAAATGGAATTCTTGGTTCAAGAGTTTGGCTCTTGAGTCAAGTCAATTTTTTTTATTACTATAGTAATAAATGTCTTGCAAAAATAAATAAATTATTAATAATAAAAATGACAAAGAAGAAATATTTGTTAAATAAAAAATAATGTTATTTTTTTCACGCCCATTTCGCAAGAACCCAAGAACTTCCGGCTACACCCATCGTCAATATTTATGATTTATGGTTAATTAAAAAAAAACAATTAGTTGTTAATTAATTAACGTCTCGGATTTAATGATAACGACAATAGCAAAGAACTTACTTCTGGCGACGACTGCTGAAGGCTATTGCTCGAACCATCTTGACTGGAGAGTGCAAGGATGATAAGTGCAAGGACACCAGCGACAATAATTGTCCTGCGGATGCCCGCGAGGACATGTCTGCGTGATGTCATCTTTTCTCGGTGATTATTTTTTCTACGATACTCATATCGAACTGAAACCGAAAAAAATGAATTAAAAATTAAAAAGATAAAATTAAAAACAAAAATATTATTACCATATAACACAATCAACAACAATCGTACTACCGGTCTTGCTTATTTACATAAATTTTGAACACTTATTTATTTGATAAAAATGCTAAGCACATGTTTTATTCATTCGCAATTAATTCGTCGTGACAGTATATCTTATTAAATTACAATTATCAGATAATTAAGTTAAAATTTTCAGTAATTCCAAAATCAACAACAACAACTGCCTTTTCTAAATAATAAAAAAAAATAATTTAGAGTAATTAAATTTTTTTTATTTTTATTCATATTTTTCCTGTCTCAGCTGTTGCATAAGTGCTCCAATTTAAATACTAAACAGTAAATATAAATAAAAAAAAAATCAATATTAATTATTAATTTTTTTACTTTTTAATAAAAAAGCTCTAGACTTTTAATACTACCCATCCAAACACTGAAATTTAAATTTAAAATTTGCATTAGATTTATTGGAAATATAAAAAAACGTGAATATATAATAATCAAATGCATAATTGGGAATTGCGTAACGTAAAGAGAGATCTCTCGGTAATTTACTAGAGAATTACACACACCTCTCTTAATTAATTCCGACTGATAGGCATGTATGCAATTTGCAAAACATATATATATATACTGTTTCTCTACACACACTTTAATTTTGCTAATTAATTCATTATTCATTTCGTGAAATAACAAACAATAAGATAATTCAAATAAAATATAATAATTTATTTATTTGAAAATTATTTATTCGATAATTAAAACTCGATGTCTTGTGTCGCGAAATTATTCAAGTGTCTTTACAGTCAGAGCTTTTATCAATATCAATATCAAATATTTATATTAAATGTCTACCCTTACAGGTTAATATTTAAATATTAAAAAAAATAATTTACTTACTTTCTCCGGTCATACACGGGTCAAATTTAAAATTTCATTTGTCACTTTAAATCTTGGTGCACTTTTTAAAACAAATTTTGAATGTCGGGTTAGTTTTAATTGAACTAGTGTTATATTGAAGAATATTTATAAAATTACATATTACATGTTTAGCGGGTTGTTAAAGTTTAAGTAAATCTTCAAGTTTTGACACACGGTTGGAAAGTAAAATCCAGAAGATAGAATAATAAGAGAGGAGTAATGTACGACTTAATCACGCGGACATCCTCGACAATACTGAATAGTTCACTGTTGGGTTGAGAGTAACTGCGCCAAACACGCGAGTCGAAGTAATGCAGCTAGAGTATAAGTGACATTATATGACAACGAGGATGACGACGACGACGTCGACGCCGGGCGTCTGCCGTGACCACGGCGCTGATTGTCAGAGTAAAGCAAATAGTTTACTACTGTACACTTTTAAACACATTCTACACATCGACAATAAGAGCATCATTGCCACCCGCGTATAATATATGAGTATTATGTGAATGCCTATGTTTGAATATATACATATGTAATATTTTAACTATAAGTATGGGTATGTGAATGTATATGCATTACATTTACGTGGGTATAGATGTGATGTGATGAACATTAATATACACATGCGTATGAGGCACATAAGAAGTCTCTGGGATTGGTTGGTTGTTTCGCGGGTCGATTTACCGCTGGATGTATCTCGCGCAAGCGTAATGTTTTCATTTAGAAAATGATACGACCGGAAAGTGGAAACTGCCGAGTAGAGGTAGAGGATTAAACTCAAGATCTTGGAGGAGAAAATAGAAGTTGGAAAGAAATAATGAAAATAAAAAAATAAACAAATGAATAGTTTGGGAGAATAGGAATTATATGAATGTGAATGTGAATGATAATGATAAAAATGCGCGGATCAAAAGATTATTTTTTTGAGATGAAAGAGCTGGACGGTGAAAAGAAAAGTTCTGAGGGATGTCAAGAATGAAATGTTTTATTTAAATGATAAAGGACAGGGAGGAAGTAAAGTTTTTTTGGAATGATGGGTAATTTAACGGAGAGAATATATTTAGCAAATGATTGATAGAAAATTTTATTAGGTTTTTTATAAAAATTATTACACGGAAAAAAGTAAACTGTAATATTCACTCGGATTCCGGTTAGTTTTTATAGTTTCAAACAGTAAAGCGGACATCGGGGTGGCAAAAATATAAATATTACAGAACTTAATGTAGAAAGTATAAAAGCCACAATTTATAATTTAATATTCAAAATAAGTGATTAGTTTCTGTCACTATAGTAAATAACGACTCTTTCATCTTAAAAAATTACAGTTTCAAACAGTGAAAATTGCCATTTCAATATATAGTCCATATTATGAGAAGAAAGGGAACTTAGATGAAAGAAAAGAGGGTTTCACTCTGGGAGAATTTAACATTTAAAACAGCCAAAATTATACTTTTAAAATATACATTTTACCAGTCTAAGCAAGTCAATAATTACAGTTTGATTTTTAGCGTTGCGTTTAAAATTTACCATTTTACTTTGTAAATATTGACGTTGCTTGTATTTGAAATTTACTAACTTTATTTTATACTTTTTACATATCATAAGATCATTTTTTAGGTACGAAATGATAAATATCAAAGTCTAAATTCTTAATTAATATACTTTAACATTTTAGACATTTACATAGCAAATATTACTGTTTGAAATAGTATTTTCTTCCATGTAAAGAGTAAATTGTAACGTTTAAATTGTAAATATTACAATGTGAATTGTAAAATAACGATTTTACTGTTTGAAATGGTAATTTTTAGCAGTTGATCATTACTTATTATAAATCGACTGTTATTTATTACAGTTTAATTTTTTCCTATATGATTTAAATTAAAGATAACATAATGATTAGCAAAAAACAGATTACTTACCTTTGCAGTGAATTTTTTTGTGGATATTGGATTGGTTTGAAAACTTTGATGATTACTGAAATTTTCAATTAAAAATAATAAATAGAAGTTTTTTTAGAGTACAGATGATTTATATGGAGAAAATTAATATTTTAAGATAGTTCGGAAAATTTAAAAAAAATGATACAAATTAGGAAAATTAGGAGTTTATGAAATTTCAATAAAATTAAAAAAAAAAGAAATCGGGCATCTATATTTGATCTTCAAATAGTGTGATAAATATTGAATTAAAAATCAGTTGAAAATTCTCTCGAAATTTCTTTGTTCAAAAAGATAAAAGAAGAATAATAAAAACCATAAAATAAAACTTTGAATAACATTTCAATAAAAGAATTTAAAATACTTGGTATAAAAATAAAATTATTATATACTATTATGTAAAATATCGTAGAATGCCTATTATGCAAGGGGAATGTCAAGCATTCGGCAATAGTACAGATTCTCTTGGAAATCTAGAGTATGTTTACGATACCGTATGTGCAATGGTAAAGCCGCGATAGAAGATAGCATAAAGCTCTGTTGTACATATATTTAGGTATACAATACTTTGAAGAATCAGGACACAAATAGCAAGGTTCAATGGATCATTGGTAAGCCCCCAACAATCTGAAACGTTTGATCTCTCAAGCGTGATTTTCTTTTGACTGCTACTGGCTGCTCTTGTGCATGCTCAAGTGATGAACGTACCAACGCTGGTTAGTGTTCCTCGCGAAAGCGCCGATCACGCCTAAACATACCATGCTTTTTTTTTATGTATTTATACATACATATTTTCACATAGATGTGACGTTGATGTTGATGCATTGCATACATAAATATAGACAGCTGAGATATTATAAATCAAACCATGTTCTACCGCGAAAGCTTTTTAAATTATAATATTGTGAGTTATAACCACCTGAGTCGAAATATAAAACGTAGACTAAACGGATTAGATAGCAAAAACGTGAGGGCAACGTTTTCAACGTGTCAAAAAAGTAAAATAGATTATCAAAAACTTAAATCATAGACAAAACGTATTTGGTCTCGAAACAAATGTCACACGAATTTTATTCGTATGTGCGTCCCTCTCTGCGCCTAAAGTTGGCAACAGATCCACACTCGGTGTGTCCCATAGTTTTACTATTTTTGGTTAATATTATTAACTTATATGTCATATATATATAGAATTTAAGTATTAATTTTGACCTTATTTCAGAAATTGTATTTAACTGTTTATAATTTTGTTTTATTGCTATTATTGATTATTGGTAAATAGTCGTAGCCCTTGCTCGCATGGGTAATTCCCTAAAGTATTGATTGCGAGCACAGGGATCAGTAATTTTGGCAAACGACTTGAGAGGCCCTCGTGATCGGACACGAGGTCTCGTAGCTTTCAGGAAAATGAAAATCGAGAGACACGCGGCAACCCGCAAAGTGTAAGAGTGTGGATCTGGCACCTTTGATCGAGTTCCCTTTTTTTTGGTGAGTACTCACAAGTTGAGCCATTTTATTAACCACGCACCGTGCTGTCTCCCGGCGAACAGATTAGTATTTGAAGCCGGTATTAATTATTCGAGCCAGCCAGTATTATTTATTTATCTTGTTTTGTCGAGATAACCCGACTGGGGATTTCGGGTATATCTCACTTCAATAATATTTAGATACAATTTCTAATTTATAACCAGCGTCGTCGTAATTTAATAATATACTCAGGATTTATATTAATTATTAATAATTGTACGTGACAAATTTATTATTATTGTTATTTTATATAGTTCACCCGGCAAAGGAATTCGGCTCTGAACTTAGCTTAATTATTTTGTGTTTTGAATAAATAGCTTATTTTTTTATATATATCGCGACTGATTATTAAGAATTTGTTTTTATAAATTACTTTCTCCTTTCTTTCCTGATATTCGTACGCTCGTTATCTATCCCCTTGAATACCTGTGGATCGGCCCTGGAATTAAAGGGTTTGTTGTTTCCCAAGCGAAAGAACAACTGGCGTCCAAGAAAATCGTGCACTAACCCAGCCTGAGGAAGAGCTGCTGGTTGCTTGGGAGGCGAAGAGTTCCCTCCCAAGTCCATTTTTTGTTTGTTTAGTTTTGTATTGGGCGACCTGGACAATATTACGTCTCCACTGACCGCTCCACTGTCAGCTGGAGCGTAATTTTTGTTACACAAACATAGATACATAGAAAAAATTAAACTATAATTAATAATTATTAATTGATAGTAAATACTATTTCAAACAATAAAATCGTAATTTTAACAGTTTATTTATGATGTTTATTATTCAAATGTTACAATTCAATAATCATATAGAATGAAATACCATTTCAAATGGTTATAAAAGCTATGTAAATATCGAAAAAGATAAAGTATAATAAATTAATAAGTGATAATTCCAACTTCAATGTTTATCATTTTGCACATAAGAAGTAATAATTTTATATTTTAATGTAGCCAACGTTAACATTTACAAGATAAAATAGTAAATTTTAAACGCAACGATAAAAATGATACTATATAATTATTGACTTGGCGCTTTTTACTGTTTTACTGTTTGAAACGATAATCTGTAAAGAGCGTTAAAGAGTGAGAGTTGTTGTTATTTACTATAATAACCGCTACAAATCACTTTTTTTCAATACAAAATTATAAATTTTGGGTTTTACACCATGAAAAATATTTATTTATTAATTTATTTGTTATATGACATCAGATTTCTAACCTAAACTTGTATACTCCCCAAGTTCTTTGAACTATTCAGTATAAGACGATGATTAAATTGTTCAACTTCCCTTTTGAAATTCGAACATATCCTGAATGTTTTAAGCGGTTGACCGTATGAGATCTTCGACTAGGCTCAACGCCAAAGTTCATCAGACTTCCATGCTCGCTAAGATCTTTAAAAAATTTTACAGCAGTGATTAGCAAATTTTTTGCATTTAACAATAAAAATGTTTTTCAAGGTGAATTTTGAACTATTTATCCGATTATTTTTAAAACCTAATCGGCTTGAAACCATGAAAGACAAACCGAATGTCACACAGCGCATCAGAGTTGATTAATTCTCTTTACAAATTCTCTTTTGATTTACGTAGTAGATTTAATTTGTAACGTTGCATTGGAGAAAAAGAGACAAATGATTGTTGATAGTTTTTTATTAATTTATTACTATGGCATATGCTCTATACTTTCAATTATTTAAAATATTCAATATTTTATTTCCTTTCATTACCTAAATTTTTATTGAAATCTGAACAGTACTTTTTGAGAAATAAAACAAAAACTATGATTTCTTATAAAGTTCATTTAAGGTAGTACTACCGGTTTTAGAATTGACGTTCAGAATTTAATGAAATTTGGCATATTGGTACTTTATAATATCATAATTAAGCAGTAAAATTTTTGGAACCTGAGCAAGTCCTGAAAAAAAGATATTAATATCTACATATTTTTGCTTTTACCATTGATCCTTATGGAGAATCACAGACTTTATTTTATTTCACAAAACTGGACGTTCAGATTCTTATAAAAATTAAGACAACGAGAGAAAATAACATCTAGAACATATTTCATAACAATCGAGTATGGTTTCCAAGAATATGAGAATATTTGTTAATAAAAAACATTCAAATATTAAAAAAAAATCTTTAATATTAAATACTTTATTTTGGTACTCTGTAGCTCTTTGATGTTTTGAGTTGTTTATTACGTTATTAAAATTTAACAATATGTCAAATTTCATGATCCATCTAGGATCTCGGTTGATGAGGCTCTTAGATGTATCACGGCAAAAAAAAGTTAATGACCTTCGCAATTTTTCAATGGCTTTGGTCAACTCAGTCGTTTTTGAACGTGAAATAACTCCATCAGGAACCCGAAAAATTCATCAATTTAGGCTGCAAAATTTTTTCTAAATGTCTTTTCTAAATTCGAAAGGGTGCACGGAGAAAAATTAATTATACTACTTACTATACAAAAATAGTAACTCCTACTATATCTAAAATGGTAATAAAATTAATTAGTAACAAAATAATAGGTGGTATCATTGACAATTGTAATAGTTACTATTAATAATGGTAACGATTACTATCAAAAATAATAATTGTAATTATTATAAATTATAACTGTTACAATCGAAGATGGTAACTGTAACCATCTCAGATTGTAAAAATTCTGAAAGAAAAAATAATATAAATTAACTTAATTAAATCCTTTATTTACATCCATATTTTAGCTAATGTACATTTTTTTTTGAAATATTAAAATATTTTAAATTCCCTTTAAAATTTTTTTTTGAAAATTTGATTTTTTTGAAGATTAAAAATTTTTTTTTTGAAACTTTAATTTTTCTTTTTAATTTGAATTTTATTGAAAATTTTGATTTTTTTTTTAAATTTCAAATTTTTTTTCAAAAATTTGACGTTGAAACTTGTTTTAAACAAATAAAAATTTAAATATAATTTCAATCCGAATTTAATCCCGATTTTTTGTGCCCTACAGCTGCTTTTAGTTTATTCAGAAATGCATCCACGGTAACGCAGATTCTTAAATTTTTTAATATTTTTTACTAGCTTAGATAGTAGTTATTATATTATTACTGATGGTAACTATAACCATAAGGTTATATTAAGAATTACGATTTTGATAATAGTAGTAACTAATTAAAATAATAACAGTTATTATTACTGATTACCATCATAATAGTAGTAGTTACCATCAGGATGATAAATACTACAATTCAGATGGTTTACTTAATTATTTAAATAATATTTACTACTATCGAATTCAGTTAATAGATTTTAACATAACTAGATAATAAACTCTATACTATAAAATTTTCTCCGTGTGGATAATTTTGACCCTCAGTAGAGTTGAGAAACTGGAATTTTCGGTAGTGAACCCATCTTGGGAACCTCAACTAGGCTGAAAGTCAAACATAACCAAATTTCCTCGATAAGCTCTTTAATACAATTGGTGACAATAATTCATCAACTTCTTGCGTTCCTGAGGCTATTTCGCATAAATTCTTTAATGGATTGTTCAGTTTCTCTGAAAAATTTTAAGATCTCTAGATATTTTCGGTGGTGTATATTTTAGGAGCCTTAATCCGATTCCGTTCGGATTAAGGTCTAAAACTTTTGATGTTTAGCCTTTTAGTCTCTTTGAGGATCAATTGGATCTCCCTTTACTAATTCATCACAGTATTATTTCGTGTGAGCCTCTCATTTTTAGAAGCCACTTGTTATTTTTTTTTAATTTAATATTGATACGTTTCATTTACGATTCCGGTTCATGACAATCTATTTTTCATTTTCAATACTTTGAAACCGCTTGACTCACTTTTTCAACTTCTAATACCTTCAATTAACGTTTTTAACGGTTAATGCATCTAATTCATATTCTACATCTTAATATGGGAAGGCTCGCTTTTCTTTTTAATGTACGGGTGCAGCGAAAGACGATACTGTTATTACGTAATCCCGAATAGTTTTATCGATAATCCAACGAGTGTGTTTTGTGAGAGCGATGTTTGTATTGGCTATTACCATGATTTATGTAGAGCTTTGTATCTCTAAGCGGTGTATATGTTGTAACACAAAGCCCCCAGCAATGGAAATGCTATTAAGCTATTGGATCTATCGATTTATGATTTGTTTCGGATATTATTTATGTGTATTGCCTAATATATCGTGTATGTAATGTATTTGAATTTATATTTTCCCTCTTCTCTAAGCGTAATCCTCACTACTATGAAAAAACCAAAGAATTTCAATCGTGTTCTGTTAAATAATTGATGTTTTATTTCTATCATAAAATTATATAATTTATACATGATTTGGTTTGTTGTTAATAACCAAAAATACTCTGATTTCACGGTCTGGATATCCATTTTTTGATTTCGTTATAGAAAATTAAAGACGGTTTTATTGATCATGTAATGTGTTTAGGTTATAATTATGAGTTGTGATTAATTATTGTGAGGGAGAACTTAGCTATGTATTTTTTTATATAGTATGGTTTTAATTGAGTTATTATTTTATTTTTATAATCATAATTGAGTCATAAAATTTTAGAAATAAAAATTCTGAAACATCAATAATTTAAAATTGGGAAAAAGGTTGATGTAAACTTTGACTAAATGCAATTAAAATTAAAGGAATAATTGTAGAGTAAAAAGTGATTTTTTGTTTAAATACATTTTATTTTAGAGCAAAAAAAAAACATATAGTCTAAAAGTTCAAAAATTAAAAGAAAAAACTTGACATAATAATATAACATAATAGTTTAGAAAATTATTGGTTAGTTGCACCAGGTAGACTTTGAAGATTGCCTGACATTTGAAATTATATATTTTTGATTTATCTTATTGTTAATTTGTAACAGAGACGTGAAAAAAATTTTAAGTTTTGAATATTCAAAAATTTTAGAGGAGATTTTAATGATACGACGAAAAATATCTAATATAAAATTCAATTTTAATATAAAAAATTATTATTTGTTACTTAAATAAGTACTGTCAAATACTACTTAATTAATGAGTACTAATTGAAAAAAAATATTGTCTGTAAACTTTTAAATTTAAATTATGATAATGAAATGGTAAGAAGACTTATTTGTCAGAAATTTAATCTTCTATGAAAAGAATATGTTTTATTTTATTGTATCTATCGTTTTTCAGACAGATTATAAATTTAAACTTATTCAAAAAAAATTTTAAACCATAACTTTTATAAAATTTTGAATCCTATATTTATAATAGTGAAAATTAAGTAAGAAAAAAAAATAAATTTAGCTCGCAATAGTTTTCTTCTTAAGGGCCAGTTTTTCAACCCCGGGTTTAGGTATTTTATCATTGTGAATATATCTATTTATAATATAGATAAGGTAAAGTACCCAGTAGTTGAACAGGTTTCAAAGTAAAACGTATTTGACTCTACTTTTAATATATAAATATGTTTGAATTGAAAATATAAACAATTTTGAATTGATTGAAGCGCAAAATAACAAAAATAATTGAATATTTATAATTTGACAACGTTTTTAAAATAGACTATGAAAGGAGTAGTAGTTGAACAATCAATTCTGACAAGCCGCAGTAGTTGAACACTCCGGGAGCAGTAGTTGAACTAATAAAATATATGGCAATAGACACACCAAAATTTTTTAACGTTTAATTGAAATATTCAAACATTTATTATATATTATTGAATAATATTAAAAATAACACTGTGAATATTTAATATGTTCATTTAAAAATGAGAAATATTTGTATTTAATTTATTACATTTTTTATGAATGACAAAGTAAATTTTCAATTATAAATCAAAAAAACTCAATTCAAAACATTCAATAGTTTTTAACTATACTAATTTTTAGTTATAAAACTTATTTATAGTTAATGTCTTTGCAAAAAATATGTATTATTTAGAAAAGACTATTTCATTGGGTGGTACAATTTTTTTCACTTAAAATCATGATATACCGTTTTTTCGATTGATTATTCGGTTTACGGTTTAGTATCTTTTTCATGAAAAAAATAGTATCTATCGGCGATTCTTGACATGTCAACTTTAAAGTTAACAAAAATGTAATTGTTTTGATTTATAATTGAAAAAACTTACCAAAATCAATTACTGTATCACTGAATAATTATAAAATGTGCATATGACTCATAATAATATATACAGATTTTGTATTACAGCAACTCTAAAAGTCTGTTCAACTACTGGTCCCATTTTTAGAAGTGTTCAAGTACTGGGTACTTTACCTTATATATATATATATAGATATATTCACAATGATAAAATATTTAAACTCGGGGTTGAAAAACTGGCCTTAAGTATTATGTTAATTATGAAAAGAGATGAAGGAATAAATGACAAATTAATTCGTGTTTCTTTTATATTTACATTTGAGACATTAAAAACAATTTTCGAGCAATTTAAACTAAGCCGTGAGTTCTTCGGGATTTCCAAACGCTCTAGAAAGCGGATGCTGACATCAAAATTTATTTTTGTCCGCGCTACAGTTTAAATTGTCCGAATTTTTTTATGCATGTTTACTTCTGGGTGTTTTTTTATTTTTTTATTACCCAAATATTTTGTTTATTTATAGGTACTATTTTATTTGTTTCATCACAGAAAAAATTTTTTTAGTAAAGGAGAACGACGAAAAAGCTTTGTTTACAAAACAGTTTTAATTTTTTTTTTTTATTCGAATAAAATATTCACCGCCTACTGTGTACGGAAAGTCTTATTTTATTTTTTTTATCTATGGCAGATTAAATATGTATATACGCGATCATTATCTTCGATTGTCACGGGTCTTTTTTACGAAGATATTTACTGATAGTTCAAAGTAGAAAAGTTTAATGTGTAAGGTTGTAAAAATAAAATAAATAATTTGTTTAATTGTTTCAGGGAACTCGAAAACCCTCGTTTATTTATAATGATACCGGGAGAGAGTGGGATAAAAGGGGTAACATCATTCTGGGAAATAGTAGACGACTCTCTGTGGAATAGGACGAGTAAATTAAACCCTGAGAGCGACAGAATAACTGCGACGGCTGTGTTAGACTTACCGACTTTTAATGACACTTGTCAGGTTAAAGTTTACGGCACTGTCACTTATAAGATGGATGAAATGGAACTGCAAGCACCTGTTAACTTTCTCAGTCTTACAACAACTCAGGCGATTGACAAATCATTAACACCAAGGTACGCCAAAGATCTTCATCAAAGTGTAGTTGCTATGAAAGCTGCCGCTATTGAGAAAGTAATAGCGGTTCCGCTGCATGCAGATGGACGGGGTATCAAAATACTCAGCTTCATCGAAAATAAAGATTTCCAAGAAATTTTGAATGATGTTCATGTTTCGAAAAATCCTGAAGTTTTCCGGAACTGTTTGATTGAAGTTTTGTCTGTTGAAAGCGCTGTTACTATGAGGATTTCTGCAAGGTAATTAATATTTTGAATTCTTAATAATCTATTTAATTAAGAGAATGATAAAAAATTTGTCTTCGACAAATTTATATCATTAAATTGATTTTTTTTAGTTAAATCTAGTATAATTGGAAAGGTAGTGAGATTAATTTATGCCTTTTAAAGGTTTCATATGATTTTCAGTGCACTGATAGAAGAATTTATTTGTATTAAAAAATATTTGTTAATAGTAGCATTTAAGAATTATAACTTTGGTTTATATAGAGCCTTTGTATATTATTATATTATATAATATTGTTCATACTCTGTTACTATCTTCAACTACACAGAAAGGAAAATTTCTTGACTGGAGAACAAAATTCTTGGCTCAAGTAAATTTTCGGGTGCCCGAAGAAAGACCTAAGTTGTCTTGGCCGAAGTAAAAATTTTTCTTGAAATTCTATTCTTGGTCGAAGTAATTTTTCTTTATTCAAATTATCATAAATACTTGATACAATAAATTTTTATATTGGATCAAGATTTTTAGATACTTTAGGGAAGCAGCGCCACCTACTTCAGCTGAGAAAAAAATTTTCTCACCTTGAGAAAATTTTTCTCTTGAATATTTGATACTCATTTTAGATTATTTTAGCTCGCAATTATACATATTGAATGAAAGAAAATGGTTCAATATTATTTGATCTTCCAATTTGACATGTTCGTCAATAACAATATTAATGAAAATTTATTATCGAGATATTTAATTTTTTGGAGCAAGAGAAAAATTTTCTCAAAACAAGAAAATTTTCTTGATTTAAATAAATTATCTTGGATAAGAAAATTAATTTTGTTGGGATAAGTGAAATTTCTTGTGTCAAAAAAAATTTTTTTTTTCGCTCAATAAAATAATTAGCAAGAAAAATATTTTCTTGGTTCAAGTGAACTTTTTTTTCTGTCTATGTATTTATTGAATAACCTTGTTATTAGCTCTCTGGGCTGTTGGATTTAAATAAAAGAAATAAATAAATAAATAGTTAATAAATCATTTATCAGAGACTATTTTTTAGTATTAAACAATTATTTCTTAGTATTTAAAATGATTTGTTTGTATTTAATAAATCTGATATTCATTTATTAAATATTAATAAATCTTTTTGAATACCAAGAAATATTTGTTAAGGACTAAAAAGTGGTCTCTAATAAATGAATATTAACAAATATTTTTAACTATAAACAAATCCTTCTATCAGTGTGAATTTCAAGCTAGATAAAATTTGATATTAATCCATATAATTAAGCAAATAAGGAAAATTTTGTGATGGGCATATAAATGGATTTCTATTGTGAAATTTGGTACCATCAGAAAGGCTCTATCATTTAAATAATTAAGAGAATAAAGAAAATTCAGTGACTGGCATATTTATTTTATAAAAGAGATTTTTATAGTTAAATACTGTACCATCAGAAATGTTTTGACTTAAATTTGTGCCTTTTCACCATTTCACATATTTTTTGGTGATGGTCAATTTTTTATATAAAGTTTTGGAGTAGTTTGTCGGTTCTATAAATCTGTCCCGTGATATTTTACATTAAATTATTGGTAATTAATCCTTTCATGGCTACAATATTGTTTCCATTCATTTCAAAAGTACTCAAAAATTTTTTTTATTTTAGAAAATTTGACAATTTTTTTTCAATTAAATAAGAAAAATATAAAAAAAATCGGCCCTGTCCGGGATGAGCGGGAATATTTGTCAAATTGATCGAAGTTTTATTTAGAAAAAAAATAAAATAAAAAAAAAAGTGACCAACTTTGAAAAAATAACGATTTTGCTCAAAAAAATCGATTATTTTATAGAATTGATCATATTTAATTTTTTTTGTGTATTTTTTCAAAAAGTATTTTTTTTTAAATATCATTAAATATCTCTGAAAATATTGATTTTAGCGACTTGGTGCTTAGGATCTTTTTTTTTGAAATTAAATTTTCTTTGTCCTTCACATTTTTTCTGTAGCTCTTGTCATTGACGAGATAAATGCGAAAAACGCGAATTTCATGGAAAAAATCAAGTTTAGAGACCTGTACTACCACGCCGGTTCGAGTTACGGCTTGGACGCAATTTCTGTGTTTTTTTAATGGGAAATCTTTACACGCCTTGGTCGAGGACTTAATATTAATATTAAGGGCCCAAACTTTCAGGGAATTTGATTCAATTTGACAATTTGATTAAATTTTTTTTTATTGAAAAAAATATTGGAACATTTAAAAACCACGAAAATTCCAAAATAGTCGTATATTGATGGACACATTGATAATAACAGGCATGATAAGTTGTGTACATGTCAAGTATTTGATACGAAAAAAAATATCAAAAAATTGATTGATCCTGCGGGCTAGCCCCGGAACTTCTTTCTAATACAAAAAAAAGTATTTAGATTATAAACCTTCGACCGCAGTTTGAATTTGTTTTCTTATTCCAGAAATATTGAAGTGAAGCGGCGTAATCAATTCCATCAAAAATATATTTAATAATCAATATCGGTTAATGGAACGACGCAATATCGTTTATATATATTCTGCGTTCCGAGTTTGTAAAAACAAACAACTAACATGAGTCTCGGGAGATGAGAAAACAGTAGAATAATTTGTTGACAAGATTTATAGTTCACTTCAGAAAGTCAAATGTTGCCGGGGAATCTTTAAAATTCAAAGTTACTTAAACAATCGAAAATTATTTTTATTTCTGCAGTTATAGTCGAAATTTCATTTTTTCAAGTTATTAATTATTGCCGATCAACAATTGATGTTATTTTTAGGTAAAACAATATTATAAAAGTTGTTAAATACTATCTTGTCAAGGGAATAACTAATGTTAAGATAACATTTGAGAGCTTGAGGAAGGTTTTCAACTACAAAAAATGAAACTTTGCAGTGAAATATTTGCTGACTAGAAAAAAAATCTTGTAAGGTAGTTGCGAACTGACAAAGAGAATTTTTGTTTTAAAGAACTCACTATTGACTGTATTTCAATATTTAATCGTAAGAAATTTTCAAACAAAACAAAAACAATCATTATAAATCACGAATGATTATTTGTATCTCTCTATTTTGATAACAAGACAAACTCTGAATGAGGTACGAAGCTCGTTATATATTTACTGTAAAATAAAATTTTAATTGGTCCTCAGGTCGACGGCACAACTGAATATTTTAATTCACATGCTCCAAGCGGAATTTCCGGATGCCATTGAGACAGGAAAACAGGATAAAATCACCGACGCAGTGATTGCACTAGAAAACGAAATAAAATTGAAACTTGGGTGTGATGAACCCACCAATCTACTTAAGGCCAAAGTCGTCACTGACTTATTAGTCCCTTAATTACATAATAATAATTATTATTTAATTTTTAATTTTACAAAATAAATTAAATTTTTTTATCATAATAATATATAATAAATAAAAATATGTATAATATATTATAATAAAAAAAGATTGTTAAATTTCAGATAATAAATTGCAAACATTTTTATATCTCTTTTCAAGCAAAACTTTAAAAAAATCTTAAAGTTAAAAATAACAACCACAGTGTATATCTTTCAAATTATTTATTTTGTCAAACTATATAAAGCTTTTTATAATAGATGTTTTTTTTTTTTTTGTTGCGAATGAGTAAGTGAGAGAGTGAGTGTTTGAGTACAGAACTCGCTGAGCACTTTTGATAAAAAATATCATCATTATGACCGTTATTACATTTCATTGTCGTTATACATTTTTTTTATTATTCTGCTCAATCTAGTTCTTTAATTATTAATATCTCACATTACATAATCACTTTTTTTTCTTTTTATCTTTATCATTAATCATTACATTAATATATATATGTTTATATATATATTTATGTTCATTTTTTTATTTATATATATTTTTTTTTCGAGTGAGCCACTGGCTCTAAAATCTAAACATACTTTGTAATAAACACCGCGTTTTAATTAATATAACAGTAATATAACGCGCTTTATGATCAATTCCAATGTAAAAACATTTTTCAGTAACCCAACGGAATTATTCAGTAATAAATAATTATACAACTTATTATTTTCAATTTATAAATTATTATCAATAATAATTAATTAATTTAATTAATAACTAATATTTGATAAACATATTAAATACATCAACAATTTAAATATATTTCACTAGTTATAATGATGATAATTATATCTCACAGAGACTTTTTAGGCAAGATAACTCAACGACAGTTTATTTTGTTTCTTTTAAATGACATTAAAAAGAGGTAGATGAGTAACGATGACAGGATTATGTTTTTATTTTTATTTTATTATTTTTATCATTTTATGCTCATGAGACAATAATACTAACACTCGGCCGTTATCTTTAATGTAACAATGTTTTATATTATTTAAAATCTCCCTGGTGTCAGACACCGAATCGTTTAGGGTTTAGCTTAGTCATTGAAATAAAATTATAACTTCTTTAAACATTATTATAATTATAATTATTTTAAAACCAAAGAATGAGATGTGTACGACCGAGAAAAATTAACGGGAATGATAATTTTTTATTCATTAATGATAGATCTATTTTTAATTCATTAGTTATTTATTTATTTATTTACTCCTTAGTTTTTGTTGGTAAATTTACTTATTAATTTAATTTTAAATGCGCATAAACACATGACGATTCGGTGGAGTGCAAAACATTTACGCGCACCCTTCGTATTACTTTTATACACTCTAGATATATTCATAACTTAATGGCTCAGTCTATCTAGAATCGCGAATATCACTAATTCATATAACAGTAGTATGGCAAGTTTATTTTCCTCTGAGTTTCGTCAACGTGCATTTTACAGTCCCACTCTTTAATTCCCTCTAAATTTATTTATTGTTTATTATCAATATATATTTTATTTTATTAAAATTGTTTATTGATTTTCTCTTGCACTCATATAACCGCCTGTACATAAATAATCGTTAGGCCATTATCCGAACAACTTATTTTCTATTTCAATTATTTAGCACAATCTTTAACAATCTTTAATTGTTTTTATTTATTTATTCCTTTATTTTAAATTCACTTTTTGTTGTTTAAATATAATTCACGTCATCAGTAATAACATACGATTTAAATAAAGCGTTACTAATTTATAATAATTCAATTCATTACATTACATTAATTTATATTCTCTGCAATTATATCTCGCCACACATTCGTTATACCCATTTTATTATCGTCGTTGAAACACTTTTTTTTTCTTTCTAATTTTTGTTATCAATGGCTGTTTTTTTTTTTTTTTTTTTTTTCATCGGCGGCTAGATTTTAGTGTAAGTGTGAGTGTGTATGTGTTGGTTTTTGTGTGTGCTTTATTAAGCTCAAGCGATTGCAATTTTTTCACAGTAATGCACAAAAAATACTTTTCATTTCCATTTATTATTAATTTTAATTTTTTTTGTTTTTAAATTACTTCTTCGGGTGACAGATTATTGATACTGATATGGAATAATTACTCAAATCGGAAGTATAATTTAAATAACAATAATAAGGTGGCAGTTCTCCAGCATTCGAGATGCTTTTTACGTAGAAAAATAAGTCGTAGAAAATACATAGGAAATCTCTTCGTACAAAGCACAGGCAAACTTCGAAAGCTGGTGAGCTGCTTTTATCTATACATTATTATAATTTATCATATTCATAAGATAATATAATAAGGAAGCTACATATTTATATTTTTCGTTTTTCATCATTAGTTCCAGAAAATTATTTCACTATCTCTGATCACCCTGTTATTCATACCAAGTCAACACATTTTCCTTTTTTTTTTTCTTAATTGACAATTTCAATTATAAATTTTCAAACTGAAATAAATAAAAATAAGAACATTTTATTCAATTTCACAATTATAAGCCATTAATTATTTAAACTTGGCGCCTTATGTGTTTTCTATCACATACACACCTCACTTGAAGTAATTTGACGCCGGTGCATGAGAGTACAGCGTTCTTTCTAGTTTTTACTTTACATAATTTTTTTTTTTTTTTTTTTTTTAATTATTACTCTTTTAGTTTATATTTTATCATTGCATTACCGATTGCTACCACTAATTATTATTGTTATTATTATTATTATTATTAATATTATTATTATATATAAGTGTAATATTTACGGCGAATTGGAGCGGCATACCGCAAATTTTATACTCGTTTTTTTAAATTATTAATTAATTTTTTAATTTATTTGTCAACCCTATTTATATACAAGATTTTTATAACCTGTGCGCTTATGTGTATTTAAAGATTACAGCTATTCAATTAATAAGTAACGCGCAATCACTAAAGTGTAAGAAAAAAATTTATATCTTCATACAAGTATAATATATATATAAATGTTTCGATTGTTTTGGTTTATTTTGTTTGTTACATGAAATAATTAATAATTATTTTTCTCTAAAAGGAATCACGCTTATTATCATTTATTTATAAACAATTGAACATTAATTTAATTAGTAAATTAATCAATTGATTAATATTATTTTTTTATAATTAGTATAAGCAATAATTGTGCGCGATGTACACAAATGCGCACAGGTATTATTTATTTTTAAAGATTTTTTTTTCTATTTTTATTATCATTTATTTTGTTAATTATTCAGATATATAAATTACAGCGGTTAGAAAATGATCGTTTCTTCTTCGTAAGGCTAGAGTCCTTCAACTATGTGGTTAGTTGCTTAATTATATCCTTTGATACTTTAACTTTAAAGTTACAATTCTTATTTTATTTATTAGTTTTTATATTTTTTCATCGATTTCTGTAGTCACATTTATCCCGTCCTTTTGTTACATTTTTTAAAAATTTTTTTCTTTTTCTCTCTAAGAGTTTCATATATCATTCACCAGAATACAGTTAATTGGAATAATCAATTTTTTTTTTAATAACAAAAGGGAAACGAATGAAATTAAAGTTTTTTTTTTTAAACTGTGATATGCGATTAGGTATCGACACTTGATATTCCACGCATTGTTTTTTAGTCGTTAATTATCACACCCCCGATTATTTTCGTTCGGCTTATAACTTTTTTTTTTTTTCATTCTAAAACCCGTCATATTTTTATAGTGAACTTTTAAATTGACTATTCATAAATTTTCTATTACAAATAAAAAAAAAACTTGTCTTTTTTATTTTTTAATCAAGTAATTTAATTAAATCTAAAAAAAAAACGGAAAAATTTTTGACATGTATTAAAAAAACAATTTTAGTAAAAAAAAACAAAAATTTAACAAAGAGGGAAGAAATAAAATATTACACTAACTGGACGGGTGGGATCGAATATTACATACTGGCATTAGTCATTCCAAGACTTTTTAACCCTCTAACAGTAAAATTTACTAATTAGTTAAATAACTGACCAATCAATTAGCTTACAACCTTCGGATGAATAAATATAGTTATAATTTATAATTAATAATTAAATATTTCTCACTTGGTTAAATCACCTGATCATTGATCCACGATAATTTAATAATTATCGATGCCATTAACTCTAAAGGATTCACAGATTTAGTTAGATACTTCAACCTTTGTTTTATGTACAACCCATATTAATTTTTGTACAATTTACATTTAATCTGTTAATGCATCAATGCTTTAATTATATACTTTTATTAATTATTAACTCGCTAGATGATATATTTATAGGAATTCACGTTATTATTTATTTTATTTTATATTAATACAGTCGCTAAGGCATTTTTAAAATGGCAAGTATGCATTTAATTGTGCACTATCAAGGGGTTTACGTTGCCTAAAATAAAAGAATCATATTTGTTATTTATATAGTATTTTTTAATTAAAAATGTTTTTGTACTTTTTCCTAATTCGACTTCATGGAAATTATGAGTTATTTTTAATTATGTCAAAAAAATGCAATACCAAAAGAAAGTTTGTACCAAGAGCTGGTAATTTACGAAGTATGAAGCTTCAACAATCTTTAACAATCTTGTCTTTAATACATTCTTTTCATTTTATTACATAAATTTCTTCATTATTTTTTAAAATAATTTTAAATGAAATTATTAAATATTCAATAATTAATTTAACGAAACATTATCATCATAGAATTATTATTAAAAAAGTTTTCCATGTAAATTTGATGTAAATTAATAAAAACTTGAAATATTTTATTTTTTTATAATTTTTAATATGTAATTCAAACTAGGTATTTGTTTGAATAATTATATTCTAATAATTTTATAAATGTTAACATTTTCTTACAATAATGCCGTTCGATAATTCGGGGGTGCATATTCAATAACACTCATGTTAAATACTTTATCTCAAATAACAAAAGATCTTCAAAATAAAATCAAGTAAGATTTTTAGTTATTTTGAATTTTTTATATAATCTTAATCATTAAACACTTTAAGAGTGTCATCAGGGGGGGATTGGATCATTATGCCTGCATTTGGTATCTGACGTCACCACAGCAGGCATTCGTATAAAATTGACGCTGAGTGATATAGTAGATTTGTTTTTATTGTAATTTATATATTTATAATTTTTTTTTTTCGATTCATCATTCTCTGCTATTACTTTTTTTTTGTTCATGTTATTTATTTAAAGATTATTATTATTATAATTATTATACAAGGCGCGTTATCGCGAATTTTTTTATTTTATTTAGGGTAGAATATAAAAATAGCTCTTACATGGTGTGATCGTGCGCCCGGCTGGATTTCCATGGATTTTAAATGACCGAAATATTCTTTTAAATAAATTATTATTTGCTAATTAATCAAACGTTAATTCTTATTCTCTACTGTGAAATTTATGGTACCAAAAAAAATTTTTCTCGATTTATTTTTATAATTTTTTTTCCTGTTTGTTATTACAATAAAATAAATTTTTTTTTAATGAAAAACAATTCTTTAACTTCAAAATTTTTTTCTCAAAAGATTAATAAATTTTTTAGAATCAAATTATACAAACTTGTTTTAAAAAATTAACGTTTGTAATTAAATTTAATAATATTAAAAACCTAACAATTGATCTCATTAAAATTTTAAAAATAAGCACCTTCTTACGAGCGTAATTGATGTACATTATATTTATTAATCTCACAGCATGTCAATTAAAAAATAATCAATATATATATATATATATATATTTAATTACTCCCATTAATAACACCCATGATATTATTTCAATTATTAAATGTATCATATTCATAATAATTAACAATATTTCATACAATAAATTTAATAATCCCAATAATAAAAATAATCGTAACATCAATAATTAATAATGAATAATTAATAAATTGTAATAATATTCGTCTAATAATTCAATAGAGTCTACATGTTGCTGACTAATAAAAGCCAATACAATGTATATCACGAATTAATTAATGATAACCGTGCAACATAATTCGCTAATATATTATTTAATTATCAATATTATTTATCTATCCGTATAATTAATAAAAAACATTACTATTTATTCGGTCTCTGTCAATATCTCGCTGTTTTATTTCACTTATTTAGTTTTACTTTAATAATCCATTTATGCATACGTATGTCTTATGTTCATGTCGTATGTGTAATGTGTAATTAGTGTACGCGAATTATTAATTTTTGTGCGAATCTGAAAATTCTATTTTAAATAAATTACACGTGTTCACAGATTATATTCCTACTCACTTTTTTGTTTATTTATTTACATATATGCATAGGTACTTAATCTAGAGATCGACCGAATCTCATTTTTCTCATTGACTTGTTCCTAATTTATCATTATCATTAATATTACAGTAATTAATAATATTCAATATATTAGGCATTAACAAAAATCAATTAATAATAAACGAGTTAATTATAAATACACATAATGTCGCTTGCAATTCTGTCTAGGCACTGTCTACACATTTAAAAATATATTTAAACAATACACTAATCAAATAATAATATTTATATTAATAATGATAATAATAATAATAATAATAATAATAATAATAATAATAATAATAATAATAATAATAATAATAATTAATCATAACAGTAATAAATAAATGATAATCGCAAAGTTAGAAAATTTTTAGCGACATTATAAACATTGTGGCTTTATTTACATAGTTAGATTTTATCAATATGTCTCTATAATTGCCTAATAATGCGATAGTGATAATCGTAATCTATTATTATAACAGTCACTATATAGTATTAATTTATTTAATATTTTTTTATTATTTATTCTGCACTATTTGTACTTGATTATAGTACACTGCATTATTTGTTTTAATCTAGTAAAAAGATATCATTATATTTATTATTTATTTTCCTTTGTCACTTAGTCGCACGTATCAATAATATTTTCATAATTATTCTTTTTTTTTATACTATTATTAATTACTAATATACTTTTCTTCATTATGTATTATCAATTGTAATCATTAACCCAAAGAACTCTTAACAACATAACATAGTTCTTGGGCCATCATCACTTACTGTGTCATTATTATTATCATTATGATTAATATTTCGTTAATAGTCAATAGTCTGTTCTCAGAAGTCACACGATAATTCCACATATTTAATTATTTATATATAATTATAAACCTTTTAAAAATATGGTTTATCATTGAAATATAAATAATTAGAACTAAAATGAAATGAAGCTCACGAGAAGTTGTCACTTGAAATAGCATTGTTTCTTCTTCTTCTTCTTCTTCATTATTACAGATGATATTATCTGTTATCCTTGTCTGGGTGAGAGTGATGAGCGCTTTTGAGGTAACTTCAATTGGCACGACATCCGGTGTAATTACGTCGATGAAATGTATCAAAGTAAAAATAAAGCTTTAGTGGGAAGTTTAGACTGGGCTAGAATGAAAGGTAGGTTGGATAGGATAACGAAAAAGGATACAAGAGGAAATATTTAATGAGTTTGCGTGAGCGACAGAGAAAGTCACTGAGAGAAGGACAGGTAACTTGATGTAGAGAGCATAATTTCGCCAGAGCTTGAGATTACATGATTCTTCCACAGTGGAAATCTCGGAGATTATTCTGAGAATCGGAGTAGTTGTGCAGCAGCTTGAGCACTTTGGCTCACAGCAGCAGCATCAGTACCGCTCCGTATGCTAGTAAGACGAGTGTCGTCATTGATACGAGTCCTTGTGAAATGTATCACTTTTGTGGAAGATTCTACGGTCTTCACGTTGTAAATCTTGACTTGCAAAATTATTTTCCGATTTTGGCCTTGGTAGTAGGCTCGTTGGAAGTGTTCTCATTTCTAAGCTATGAACCTGAAATTTTAATATTTTATGTTATTAATCATTTATATTAACCTCTGCTCGGGGATAATGCAGCTGGGTACATTACATATTCATTATTTTAATAATAAATATCCCTATTATATTGAAAATTTCTATAATCTGAATCTCTGGGAATAGACTTTAATATTTAATTAATGCAGTAGCATTGCTTGTTTGAGGAAAATTTTATGGCTTAAGAAATATTTTTAAATTTACTAAAGTTTCTATATTAAAATTTGTATTTAACCATTATCTTTAGCTTGCTACTATAATTACTTTAAAACTGCTATCGTTAAAATTATGAACATTTTTCTTCTTTAAAAATTGGAGTAACAATGTTTATTTTTTTTTATCATTCTAAAAATATATTAATTTTTTATTAGATAATTTAAACCCCCTTCAGTTTACTTCATTTTCAATTAGTAGTAATTAGTAATGAACTTCATGTTTTCGATTATTTAAAATAACCAAATATACTGATATTTGTAACTGTATCATACTAAAATTACTAAAATTACAGTTTTGAAGTAATTACTGTATTGCAATGTTATTTAAAAGTTACAAGCTCATTTTAAAAATTTTAACTGTAACATCTTTTTACTTAAAATTTTTTTTTTTTGTATAATTTATTAAAATTATATAATCCTAAAGTTAGCCGACTTTTTCAATTTTTTAATTATTTTTTATTTATTAAATAAAAACTAAAAAATATTTTTAAAAAATTGCACTGATAGTTTTTCAAGTTTTTTACAAGTGAAATTTTTTATTTTCTTCTTTATGTAATAATTTTCCAATAAAAAAATTTCTAAAAATTTTCAGATGTCGGCTAACTTAATTTTCATTAAAATTATTTATTTTACAATTTTGTTGTTCACAAAATTTTTTTTTCGTTTTATTTATTTTTCTATTTTTTCTTTCAATTTTTCAACTTGTATACTAATTGAGATTAGTTTTCTGTTTTCTGTAATGGTTTTTATTGATCAGTCAATTAAAAATTTCTGAGGTTAAATTAAAAAATATAATATTTTTAATTAATTTTTATTTATTAAAAAAATTTGCATGAAAAAAATCAAACTAATTTATTTCAATTCTTAATTCTTGTACTTTTTTTTAATTATTGTACTATTAAAAGTTAATTTTTTATAGAACAATCTAATGATTAAACCAATCACAAGAAAAATTATAGATTAAACGGAAACTGATACTAAAATTGCAGTTTTAAAGTAATTACCATCAAACAACGTTAATTAAAAGTTCCAAATTTATCAAAAAAGTGTAAACTGCTCGTAACTTTTGACTTAAGTACTTGTTAACAAAGCATATTTGTTATAATAGACTAATCGGTAATTTCAGAATAAATTAACCGCAATAAATTTAATAAAACTAATTAAAACTTATAAAATAACTGATATTAAGTTAATATTTCCTAAAAGAATAAAATAAAATAAAAAAAAATTACCGATTCTTCGCTAGCACTTGCATGTGCTGCTTGTTCGGCAAGTGCATTAACGACGGCATTTATCGTTTTGGATTCACTGCCAAGATCCTCTTCACGATGTGCCACCAAGTTTGGATTTTTACCAATTTTGTTCAACCTGCAGAAAAATATACAACAATATTAAGCGTAGGGAATGTTGCAAAGGACACAACCAACGATAATTATCGCAAAACATTTAAAAACCCTTGCAGGAGTAGCTTGACATTATTTCATTCGTAATAAGGCCATTAATTTTGATAGTAAAAATATCTTTTAACAAAAGTTGAATATTTTAATTTAATTAATTAATAATATCCCGTATGCCAAACGCTCCTGATAAAGTATTTGATAATGACGGACCGGTGGATCGATTCAAAATAAATGTTCAAAAAACGCCAACCAACACAAGTTTGCATGATTATTATATACGTGAATAAATATTTCCTTTTTATTTGGTCCTTCTTATTCCCCAGACATTATTACAAGTTTAATTGCTTTATATAGAAAAATTTGCGTGAAAACTTTTCCCATTAAATAAACTTTGATTATAATTATAACTTGGAAATATTCAAACACATATAATGCTCATAAACCGACCGGGCCAAGAGAGATAATTATTAAGATCAAGTAATAATATTTAAATAAAAAAACTACAACAAAGTATCCTCATATTAATATAAATATTGTGTTCTACTATTACTGTTATTATATTATTACTTTAACTATTATTAATTAATATAATACATTTAAATAGATAAAAAGATATACGTTTCTATATAGACATTTATATTAATGTTCACGATAAAATATACATTAAAGTATTGAGCTCTACTACTGGCAGCTGTGGCGAAAGCTTTAGCGCTTAGCGTGATAAACGCAAGCGATCTTTTATGCGCGATTAACATTTTATTGTTGTTTTATTTTACATATATATAATATAAAGATAAAGATAAATGTCAACAGACAAAATCACACTTATGATTCACATTTAAAGAGTGATTCGAGCTTAGTCCCTCTTGGTGTAACCACAAAGACTTCATTATTATTTTTTGTTACACAAAAAATAACAATTATTAGACTTCGTCTTAATTACCCGGCGGCGAACATATATAGCCTCGCGAAACTTTCTTTCTTTTTTATAATAATTATTTTGTAAAAATATTTATTATTGTTTAGATTTACAGACTTTGGTTGAGAAAATTCACGTATAAATTAAAAATTTTTAATTGGTTGAAGAAAAATGGATTGAAAATTTATCTTTAAAAATACTAATGTACAATTGATAATTGAGGAAGAAATAGACACAAGTAAATTTCAAAAACTTTATTCAAGTTTTTGTGGTAAAAAAATTATTTGGAAATTTTTGAGAAAAAACTAAGAATTATTAATGTCTTACTTAATATGACACTGAAGTTAGCAAACGTTTAAAAATTTTTGATTTTTTTTTATTAATTAATTTGCAACTAGAAAGATATTTCTAAAAAATTGCACTTATAGTTTTTTAAGTTTTTTACATGTGAAATTTTTTTTTTTAATTTTTAAATCAAAATCTTTTCAATAAAAATTTTCCAAAAATTTTGAGATGTCGGCTAACTTCATTTTCATGACTTAATTTAAAATTTTCACAATTTTTAAATAATTTAAAATTTTAAGATTTAAAATTCACAAGAGTTTTTAAAAATTTTTGACTATAATCATACTCGTAAATAAAAATATTTAATGTTTATAATTTTTCTTAAAAAAAAATCTTGAGAATTTATTATTTTTTCTATTTAGTGATGAGTTACACGTGAACTTTCTTAATTAGTCAATACTTTAGATAGTTAATATAGAAAATAGAGATAGCTTGTAAAGAAAGCGCGAGTCAATAAGCAAAGCACAAGTAGTCGAAACACCCACTTGGATAGAATAAAAATAAATAAATTAACAACAATAATAAGAATAATAATAAGAAGAAGATGAAGAAAAAGAATAAAAATAGTAGAGTTGTAGAGTAATAGCTGTTAATAAAAATAGATAATTAATAATAGTATTATTATTTATGGTGGGACAAGGTTAATGGTGATCGACATCTATTAGCACACCAACTCGATAAAACAGTCCTAACCAAAGTTTATACCTCTCGGCGGCAACGCTCTCCATCGTTCTACGCATAAGCGGATATTGGTCCAGTACTGCATTAAAATGGTCCACTGAGAGACTAAATAGATTGCAATATGTCTCGGCACGTACTGATGCAACACGCCTTGCATTTGTGAGCAAACATATTTCACCAAAATACGATCCATCGGATAGTGAAGTGGCAACTTCACCATTCGCCATAACAATATCCACTATTCCTTCTTGTATAAAATACATTTTTGAACCTATCGTTCCCTCCTTTATTATTATGTCACCTGAAAAATAATTATTCTGTAATAAAATTATTTTTTACTTGAGCTTTAGATTAACATGAAGCTTTATTTTAATAACTATGAATAAATAATTAACTTTGAGGAATTATTCACTCACAACTGAAATAAGTTTTATTAAAATACAAACATCAAACTTTTTTATTATTCTAAACTGTTAAATATTCCAAATTAATGGGCTTATACTTTTTAAGTAAATAAGGCGAGCTTTTTAATTAATATAGAAGATAAATGTTTAATTGCCTGAATATACGATTAGTTTGGTACTTTTTGAATTTAAAGTTTATTAATATTTTTATAGCTTTCATAAAATTTAAAAGAAGAAAATTCTCGAGTATAAATATTAATTGCGACTTTGAATTGAAGAGACGCTTCTGCTCGTGCTATTAAAACCCGTGTATTTTCTTAATTAATGAAAAAAACTAAGAATTTTAATTATTCTTCTTTTCTACATTCATTAGTTAGTTTTAATGGCCATTTTATTTCTGTTTTTATCATAATTTTTCATTTATAACAAAATGTTGATTAAATTTTATTGCAATCAGAATTTTAATATTTGGAATTTTTGAAATTGGAATGCAATAAATTAATTTTTCTTTAACTTCTTGTAAACATTATTTTTATACTAATTTATTTGTTATAAAAATCCTAAAAATTTTGAGGTGTCTGCTGATTTTAGTATCATTTTAGTTTTAATATTTTTTAAAAGTTCTTTACAATTTTTAATTTTTTTGGGACAAACTCTAATTATTGTATTATTTACAATTAAAAATAGTAGATAAATTTTATCAGATATTTATTAAAAGTATCAAATTTTATGAAAAAAAAAAAAAAATTAAACAAAACTTGTTTTTAAATTATGATAAAAAATTTTTAAATCTTATTTATTAAAAAAACTAAAAAAATTTTTTATTGTTTTCTTCTTAAAAAATAGTTGTTATCAATAAGCCTAAAATTTTGACTTCAGAAAGCTTAAAGCCCTCGCAATTTTTGACCATTAATCTCAGAAAAGAAAATTAATTTTTTGCAGATAGTGCACGGAAAAAAGTAAACTGTAATAAATAACAGTCGATTTATAATAAGTAATGATCAACTGCTAAAAATTACCATTTCAAACGGTAAAATCGTGATTTTACTATTCACTTTATAATATTTACCATTTAAACGTTACAATTTACTCTTTACATGGAAGAAAATACTATTTCAAACAGTAATATTCGCTATGTCAATGTCTAAAATGTTAAAATATAATAATTAAGAATTCAGACTTTGATATTTATCATTTCGTACCTAAAAAATGATCTTAAAATATGTAAAAAGTATAAAATAAAGTTAGTAAATTTCTTATACAAACAACGTCAATATTTACAAAGTAAAATGGCAAATTTTAAACGCAACGCTAAAAATCAAACTGTAATTATTGATTTGCTTGAACTGGTAAAATGTATATTTTAAAAGTATAATTTTTACTGTTTCAAATGTTAAATTCTCCCAGAGTGCGACCCCCTTCTCTTTCATCTAAGTTCCCCTTCTCCTCATAATATGGACTATATATTGAAATGGCAATTTTTACTGTTTGAAACTGTAATTTTTTAAGATGAAAGAGTCGTTATTTACTATAGTGACAGATACTAATCACTTATTTTGTATATTAAATTATAAATTGTGGCTTTTATACTTTCTACATTAAGTTCTGTAATATTTATATTTTTGCCACCCCGATGTCTGCTTTATTATTTGAAACTATAAAAATTAACCGGAATCCGAGTGAATATTACAGTTTACTTTTTTACATGTGTCAGAAAAGTTTAAACTTTTAATTAAAACTGTGATTCTAGAATTCACCGTCATATTGAATATAAAAACAAAGAAAAAATGTAAAAATTTTCAGTGATATTAATATAGTATGATTAATGTTGCCACAGATGTTAAAAGTTATATATTATTAATAATACCTGGTTGGAAGACTTCATATCTCAATTTAGTGACAACATCAGAGACAAAGTTTGAATCTGCGTTCGCAAAGAAGGGTACTGAAGCAACGAGCGATCTGCAGTTGTAATTTATCACGTCCTGAAAAGGTGTTATATCGATAAATATATATACTTTAGTGAGTAACTATGCTGAAACTAGTTGAGTAATAAACAACAATAATAACTATAACAACTGCTGTATATCCTCTATACGAGCTTTATATATTACATCAGTACAGGTATTATTGTATACTATACATGTATATATTGATATATTTATATTACCTCTCTAAGTTTTTCGGAGAGTTCTCCGAGGATGAGCTCTTCGTCGAAAAACTTGCCTTGGTAACGATGCTCAAAGTACTCCGTTATTCTTTGACGCATTTCCCGAGGTAGCTTTCGATATGCCATGTACTCTTCGACTTGTTTGACCTGGTCAAAAATCCCGGGATCAGTATGTACATTTCAATTTTAAATCTAAAGCTCTGAAATACGGGCTTTAATTTACATAAATGGATTTCCGATGTAATGCCAATGGCGTTACATGAATATATGGGGTGTGTAACTACTATAGAGTTCAGAGTATGGAGTATAGAACACTGATAAGGATAAGGGATAAGAGTGTGCAGGTGGATAGACAGAATAGATCAGAACTTACTGTTGTGCTGTGAATTATTTATTTACCTTCTCACGATACTGCCTACGCGATGAGTCAAGTGACTGGATAAGATTTGTGGCGTGACCAAGGAACAGTGCATAACATGTTGCCCCACTGATCATGCTGAGCATCGTGAGCCACATATCGGTCAATGACTGCGGTGGAAACCTGCCGTATCCTATGCACAACATGTGCGACATTGCTTTGAAAAGGGCCCAGGAGTATTGTTCCAGCCAGAATGAGTCCTACGACATTTTATTTATTAATGCAAACAACATATTCCATTGGATTAAATAAACGGGATGTTTGTTTTTAATTAAATTCACTGATATATTATCTCGTTAAAAAATTTGCTAATGCGTCCTGATATGTCTATATATTATTTTTGATATGCCTAAATATGCCCATACACTGAAAAAAAAATTAATTTGATCCGAGAGAAAAATTTTTGAACCAAGAAAATAATTTTGAAGAGGGTAATTCGGCTGCCCAATTTTAAAACACAGTAACTGCAAAATTTTTATACCTGATTTTTTTTAGTGCTGCATTTTTTATAATTTTTAAACCTTAATTTCAAGTATTTTTTCTTAAAAATATTTATATTTGAGTAGTTTCTATTCATGAATCAAATTTGTCATTAATTTGCCGGGCAAACTTTTTTTTAATAAGAAAAATTTTTAAATGTTAGTTACTGTGTTTTGAAATTGGGCAGCCGAATTGTCTTGAATCAAGACGAAAAATTCTTGAATCAAGTAAAATTTTTTTAAATCAAGAAAAATTTATTAATTCAAGAATTTTTCTACTCAAATCAAGAAGATTAAGTTCTTCAAATTAATATACTTGATTCAAAAAAATTTTTTTTTTTGTGTACATGATAGAATATCAAAATTGGCCATATCAGGCCTGGTATGGTTATATATATCCATATATAATTTTATAACCATATATAATGTTGAAAAATATAATCGTTGAATCTTCTCCCCACGAGAGATTTAAGCCCGAGGTGTATAGTTCAAATATGAAAATAAATTCTTTTACTTTTTTACACGGTAATTGATTTACAAATTAAAAAAAAATAAATAAAAAATTGAGAAATTTGAATAAATAATTATTTTATTCTCATATATAGCCTGAAATAACTATATAATGGCTGTATCAGGTCATATATGGCCATGTCATAAAACTATTTTTACGAGATATTATTATTCAGTATTATATCGTTAGTGACAATATTTATTTTTAATATTTTTAACTTATTAAAAAATCTAAATTTTAAAAATAAAAGGACAATTTTTTTTACTTCCATATAGATTTCTGTGAAGTAAAACCTCATTTTAGAGAGAAAAATATTAAAAATTTTGCAGATACATAAAATGGTACCAATTATTAACTGTAGGCGAATTGTTTTTTTTTTTTGCATGCTTTAAGCGCGAAGCGCGTAAGTATGTTCTACTATGGCCTAAAAATAAAAATTCCAATGTTTCGCCGCACAAAATTTTTTTATTTTTTTTTTTTACAGTGATTTGAACGATAATCAAGTATTTATATTGTATACTTGGTTCATTGTATTCAATTCAGCAGATTAATAGCGCATACACACTGGCTGTCAATAATTGAAGTAACGGTATGTCAATTTTTGGATCAGTCGGTTGTTGATATGTCAATAATTGGTGTATCCGGTCGATCGAATTTATCACTTCAAGTGTATCGTCAAATTCAATAAATTTTATTGGAAAGAGTGGATTTTATTAGTAAAAGACAAATTATGACTTAATCCGAAATTGAATTTATTTTATATAGAAAAATGACTTTTTAAATTATTTTCTCTATTTTATAATATCAAATATATTTTTATTAATTTTGATTATTTTAATTAATAGTTTTTCAAGATATATTTAACTGAAATTATGTTTTTTCCTTTAATTATGAATTTTTCTGACATATTTCTAATATCCTGTATCATAAAATACATCTTATAAATCAAGTTAATCAATAATTAAATTCCACGATAAATAATATATTAATTTCGCAACTATACAAGTTATGTCACAATAACAAGGAAAAATTCAAGTAAACACATGAATAAATTGATAAATTAAAAAGATCTATAGTTTGTGAATAAGCATTGATTGACTTTTATCTCATATAAATGTAAAATATGTTTGTTCTTAACACCTGATAATATCCTCATCTTTATTTTATGACAAGCAATTAATGTCAATAAATTTATAAATAAAAATGAATAAGATGATCACGGATATTGCTGCAAAAAATATTCATCGTAATAAACTGGTGTTCTGAGTAAAATTAATGCTTTGATTCTCATGAGTGAATATTTTCTACAACGCGCTTTTAATTAAACTAGAAAAGAAAAATACTTAAACGAAGTTATGTTACCTGCAATTCATTAATCGCGACCCAAGAATTACTTGGGAATCCCTGAAGCATAGGAACAAGGAATTGAAGACAACCACTCCAGTGGCCGATCAATAGCATCATACAGATCAGATTGAATATTCTCATGAACACCGACGCCATGTTCAGGAACTGCCGACAACAATAACAGTTAGCTTTATTTCCTTTTTATAATCATTGTGTTGGTCAAAAAAAAGAAAAATAAAAATTTTGGGTCTTTTACTCTAATTATTAACTCTTTGCTCAAATCTGGACATCAATTGACATTAATAATCAATATTTATGTAATATAATATAATATAACATTACGGAGGATAGTTAATTTAATTAAAACTCATTTCTAAATAATAATTCAGGGGTCAAATAAGCATTCTTTGCAAATGTGTACAGCAAATAAGCTCAGTGAATTATTCAAAGAATAAATTGAAACAAAATAAAAAATCTATTAATTTGAAAATAAAAAGAACTACCGCATAGGTGTGTTCATTTATGATTTCAACTGGCTTTATAAATTTATTAGCGTTCACTGATATGACTGATTATAATGAATAAAGTTAACTACATTCAATCTACAATTTAATTTATATAAAACTAAAACATATTGGGTAAACTTTAGGTAACATTAATGTTATTATATAGGAATAATAATAATAATTAAAATAATATAAAGTAAAATAAAAAGTCTAAAGTGTGTATAAAATTTAATAGCACACTTGCGACAAATAAACAAGGTAAATATCAAGCTTCAAACTGTAAATAATAATATAAAATATGAGTATTAATATTAATTAAAAAATAAATACACACATTAATAATAATAAAAAAAAAAAAGTAAAATTTTATTATTCTGGTGAAAACGCCACAGCAAAAAATATGTAAGCGTTACATTGGGAGTTGTAACATAAAAAAGGGTTATTGCAAATAAAACTGTAAAAAAACAATAAAAAGTAAATTAAATAACTAGTATAAACATCGCTACGAAAAATCAATCTCATGGGCGTTATGAAATTCTCGAATGCGGGCCATCCGAGTGCGCCGGTGCAAAATTCAGTTATAACGCATAGATCAACACAGTTTTTAAAAAATTGCTTTTTTTATTAAGTTGAGATCGATTAATCGTTAGACGAATTAAGTCAAATAAAAACTGTGCATTTACGACGAGACAAAGGAAAACAACACAAATGCATTTCATTACAGCCTCAAATCGCAACTAAAATATTAATTATAATAATAATAATAATAACAACAATAATAATAATAAAAATTTATAATTAGTAATGAAATCTCATTAATATTTAATAATGGTAATAATATATAACATTTCGTGACGGTTTAATGCAGGAATTGTTTTCTAGAAGGGTAGAACAATGTCTACGGCTCACGCAGCTTCCTCAGGAGATTACAACACTTGAGAGGAAAATTATAAGAAAATTATTTGGTTAGATATGTGACTCCATCTACTTTTAGTCATGAAAAATCAAATATTTTGGTTAATTTTTTCTCTTTAATGGTCAAAGTATTCACAATGTTCAAGTATTTAGAATAAAAAACAACAATAATCCTGTTTTTTTTTTAATTTTTAAATTATAGTCATCTTTGTTTCTGGAACAAAGTTTCTCGTTGGTTTAGTTAGCGTCTCATAGATGGCTACGGGTTATGAAACGTATACTGATAGAAAATTTATGTTGACTCAAGAGATATTTTCTTGATCTAAGAATTTATTTTGGAAGACAAATGATTATCTTGCTCTAAGAATTTTTTGTCTTGATTTAGATTTTCTTGGCTTAAGAGTTATATTATCTTCAATCGATACATTTAAGTTTTTCAATCAAAATAACATTATCGTTTAAAAAACTTAAAATAATTCATCAAAGTATAATTCAAAAATTAAATAGTCTTTAATTGTTATACCAAAAAAAAATTATTTCTTAGAAATAAGTAAACTACTTAATGACTAAAAAAAAAAAGCCATTCTTAACACAAGTCGGTAACATCTTGAATCAATGTTATCGCCTATCTTGAACCAAGAAACAAAAATTCTTGAAAGAAATATATCTATATCTAGTTTCAAGAGTTCAAGTTTTGAAGAAAAAAAGTTTCTTGAATCAAGATTGTTTTTCTATCAGTGTAGTAACAGGTTTCTCATAACTTCTGTAACTAGATACATTAATATAATTTCATTTGTAAATCATGGTTGTTTTTTCATTATTACAGATAATACGAATAATTGCCACCATATTTTATATTATTATTTTTTCATAATGTTTCTTTGCTCTTAAAACCACAAAAATGGTCCTTCATTGATAATTAATGATCGCTTTTAGATTATGCTTCTTAATTTGCAGTTTATAATGTTTTTGCTTTTATTTATTAATTTTAATAATTATACTTGAAAACAACAGTTAATATTTATTATTTATATTGATTTTATAATTAGTACAAATCCATTATTGCCATTTAAAGTATTATCGTGCCAATTAAAGATTATTTAGATTAAAGATTATTAATCTAACATTTCAATTGAAACAAAAAAAAAAAAAACAACGGAGTGTTTGATTTTTTATTGTTGTTATTCGTTCCAAATACTCGTAAAAAATTTAATACATCAAAATTATAAATTTTTCAATTTTCTTTCTTCATTATCTGATGGCCATAAAAAAAGAACAAAAATGTAATTTTGATTTTTTACGACCAAACAAGGTGGAATAACACCAACCATTGATCTAAAAAAACAAGTAGCTTAATGAAATGATTATTTATTAATTGTTTGAATCGATGATTGTTGATGAACGAAGTTATTATAATTAGGTATTAATAGTCGAGCATTATAATTACACATGGACTTTTGGACTGTTCACATTGTTGTGATGTTCTGAATGATGATTAAGCCACATGGAAGGCTAGATTTACGCATTAAATGCTGGATTTTGAGATTGTATCGGTATGACATGTTGTGTGAATCTATGTTTGTATATTGGGATGTAGTGTGCCAACTGGATGAACATACGCACACATGATCGACTGAGTGAACAACCGTCACGGACAAACCATCAACTGATGTTACGCTTTGTACTCGACAAACCCGTTTAACTTTACATTGTTACAATATTTACTGTAAGTGAATTGCCTTTGTGTTAAGACAATATAATTTTGTTTCATACTATTCGGATTTAAATTTCAAATACTATTTTTTAACTTAAATGTATTCGCTTCGGGTTGCAGTCAACTAGTCAGACTGACAACATTCCGAATTAATAAATTACTAGAACTTAAAAATTAAATATAAATTATAATTTAAAATAATTAATTTTACAAATTTTAAAATTCCGAAAAATATCAACTTGAATAAAGAAAAAACTAAAGCTATATTAATAGAATGTTTTAAAATCACAAAGTCTCAATAAATTAAAAAACATAACAACGAAAATTTTTACGGCAAAATGAATGAATAGACGAACAGTTATTTAGCCGAAAAATGTAAATATATAGTTATTTGGATGAGTAATTTTCGGCCGAATCATTATTCGTATGGATGAGTATTCGGATGAATATATGTCGGAACGAACTTTTTTCGAAATTAAATTAATTTTAACTCTGGAGGAATATAAGATTTATGTTTACCTATATTCGATAGCTCGGTGTTTTATAATTTTCAAAATTGTTTTTCGGCTGGTATTCTATTTAAGTTAATGCATTTTATAAACTTTGAATGTAGCGGAATTTTTAATTTTCTAGAGTTTTGATAATTCGAAATATTGTCAATCTGACTGGTTGACCGCAACCCTTCGCTTCTTGAATACGCAATTATAATCACTCATCAATTAACTTTGAATTGAGAAGTTAGAACATTTTTGACTCGATAAGTCTGGCACGGGGTTAACAGTGATTGGTAAAAAACGTAAACACTATATCGTAGGTCGGTAAAAATTTTTTATGGTCAAGCTAAAAAAGTCTTACCATAAGAATAATCACGTTACTTTTTTTATTATAATAATCTTAGGATTACCCGACTTCGATGATAATGAGTGAGAATATGGATGCGAGAGAAGTATTTTATAGTATTATATGTGTGTTAATAAAATATAATCCATTGCATTTAAAAGCGAGCATTTGAAGCAATAAGCATACTGCACTACAAGCTATAACAATAAAAGCTATTAAGCGTTTAGATTATAAGCAATGAAGCTTGTCTATAAAAATATACAGGTATTCTAAATAATAGAAATAAGAATAATAATAATAAAAATAACTAATACTAGTTGCAAATGCGGGTTGGCTGGTTACGAAAATTTGAGCACACGCACACGCAAGGGACAAATAAATTACCATACACACAGCATATACGGATTTGAATAGTACAAAATTTCAATATCTAAAATGTATATATATATATACTTTTAAAAGTTTATGAATAAACTTGTCTACCACGAAAATTTAGTGCAACTTTCCTCGTGGTATCCTCTAAAACGTCAAATATTATGCTGGTGTAATTTATAATAACTTATAAACTTATGAATATATACGAATAAAAGCGACAAAGAAGGGACGCCCAATTACGTGCGCTGCATCGAAATTTATATATGTACAACCGAGTCTTGTTATGAGTCCTATTTGTTTTCTTTTTTTTTTTAACCAAACTCCCGTTAATATGAGAGAGACACTAATAGGACTCCTAACGAGACTCGACTGTATATGTATATATTTATAAATTGCACACTGTCTAGCGATCAAAAGATACATACTTTTTTTCCAAATCAAATAGTCTATTGTATTCAATTGATTAGAATTAAATACATACATACAGATATAATATTTACATATAATATAACCATTATAATTTTATTTCTTATAAATAGATTTAAAATCGTGCGATAGATTTATTTGAAAAAAAGAATCGATAGGCAGAAATAGAAGAAGAAGTTATAGTACAGTATAAGAAAATGTTTTCTTTCAAATATTTTTTTTAATATTGTTAATAAAAGTTTGATAATTAATACGATATTCAAGCGATATCGAATTCGCTGGGATTCCGCTTCGTCGAAGTAAATTTAATATAATATTCAAAACTTTTTATCGCTAGGCACGTGTTGGAGGTGTAAATTTTTAGCAAAGCCTATTGCTGCTTATTGGTTACGAAAACAAAATAAAAATTCAAATTTATACATATGTATCACTAATGTACACACGTATATATTGGTTTGTTTAATGTAGCGAAATAAAAGTAAATTATAAATAATTACGGCGGAAGGAGTAAGCAAACGTTTTTTAAAAATAAACCCTTTTTTTAAGTAGAAACCAACGAGCCAATCAGTGTGCAGATCTCCCCTTTTTGCGCATTCCTTTCCGGGCTCAATGCAAAATTCATGGAGTGGAGGTTTTTATTATCCGATAGTAATTTATCATTTTGGTGTCTAGTTTTTTTTTGGAAAATGATTTTAAGATTGTCATTGTTAAGAGAAGTCAACCTTAGACCGATATCAGATTCTATGTTTTTCGACATTTCTATTTTAATTGTTCAAGAAAATAAATGTTTTTACTCTTATAATTGTAATTATATAAACATTTGAAACGTTATTTTTATGCTAGCGTAATTACTTTTTGATTAATTAAAATTATAACTTATCATAGATTAGATTACTTCATTACAGTAAATTTTGAAATTTTTTTGCTCTAAACTTTGTCTTAATAAAATAAAGTTTAAGAGTGAGTACACCTATGTTGTAACAGAAATCCCGAGTCGAAAAATTTAAACTGATTTTAAGCTAAATGATCTGCATTTGAACTTATTGATCTGTATTTGAACTTTAAAAAACATTTTTATCGGTATTTCATCTACTATTAAAATTATTTTTGATCTGTTTTAAGTCTAAATAACCTTTTAGTAAAATAATTGAGCAAAACCGACTAAAAATTATAGAACGTTTTGGTTTGTTTTTAACCTTGATGCGATCAAAACCAGCTAAATGATTGTGACGAAAAAAGTCTGATTTTGGTCTTGAAACAATAGAAAATAATTTTATTATAACATTAAAAATGATCTGAAATTGGTCTGAATTGTGAATAATACGGGCAAAAACAGATTAAATTCTCATATAAAATAGATACACATAATAAAATTAAATTGAATGAAAAATATTAAAAAATTTTATTAATCATAAAACAGACTAAATTTTTTGACCCGGGATGTCTTTTAAAACAATCTTCTGAAGATACTTTAACGAGACTTTCAAATATTTTTTTTTATTCTAATCGAAATCCGAATTGCTTTATGTGATCAATATTTTCAAATTAAATTATGTGTGTTTGCATCATGAGTTGGATACTAATGCTAATTAGTTGCTGGTGGAAAACATTAAAAACAAACAAAGTTTTTCAATATCGGTTTAACATTAATTTGGAATCAATAACTAACAGTGTCCAGAGAAATTAAAATTCTGGTAGCAGAAAGGCTTCTTCTATCCTCTGGGATGATAATTTAAATATTGTATCAACCATAATAATATTCGACACTTGGAACTTTACTGAGATAAAATAAAAACAAAAATGAAAAGTGAGTTTGCAAGAGCATTAATAACGAACCCGTCCAATGGGAATTGAATAATAAAAATGGATTGTACAATATAGAGGTTGTTTATCTTTGATATATGCATGTATATTTTCCACTCCATGTTGGTTTGAAAAATTGAGCCGGAATACAGTATTATTTATCACAAATAAAAAGAGGAAAGTCGCATTGGTTTTTCAGTCTATTTATTATTATATATAGCTTTTAATTTATTTTATTGGGACTGCTTAGAAATAAGAGCTTGTATTGCTCGCTTGGATTTTGTTTAGTTTCTAATATATTTTAATAGTTTTAGTTTGTTTATTTTTTTTTCTTCATCAGGAGGGCGGGTTACCTTAAAAATAAGGTCGCTTTTGTTGAAACCGGACTTCTTTTTATTCATATTGTCAGAGCTTAGGCGCCCCCTCCGCTCAGTGCGTTTTTTTTGTAGGTTCTGCAATATCTAGAAACAAAAGAAAGCCGGGACATAGCAAGACATAGTAAGAGAAGAGTTAGACAGGGAGTTTCTTGATTTTTTTATTATCTTTTTTTTTTATTTTTATCACTATTAAACTCTGTTAAACTTTATTAGGAAATAAAATAGAAAAGAAAACTTTAAATGATAAATTTTTTAAAATTATAATGAAGAAAAAAAATGATGGTAAAAGTAAATAAAAATTTTTTGTTAAATAAGAAGAAAAAATAAAGTTTAAATAAAAATTTGTTAGTTCATAATAGTTTTAAGTATTAGAATCAGAGCACCAGTAAGTAATTTAGTAACGAGCCTAAAACCATTATCGCTCTTTCCATCATTTTAGATGTCGATAATTGTTAATAATTTGTTTTTTTTTAATATATACTTTTCATTCTCTCCTTTGTCGTATACGCAGATAATTTTATTTATTGTAACTTACTCTCTCGTTCTCAAAAGTGTGTTTGATTTATAATTTATAATTAATTAAAGTATTAACTTAATAATAAACGTCACAAACGTAATTGCAGGGTGTGATTTAACCAGGTATTAAAGTGTACAAGTTGACCATTATCGCCCAAGTGACGGCGAGACAACAGCAATAAATTAAATAATGTGAGTTGAGAGCTTGTTAATTAACGCAGTATTAACTACACGGGAAGAAAGGTTCACTTGACTCAAGACAAAAATTCTTGAGTCAAGAAATTTTTTTTTAAACCGAGAATTTTATTTTAGCTTAAGAATTTTTTCTCTTAACTCAAAAAATTCATTGTTTTCCTCATTAAAAAATTTTTTTCTCTTGAGTCAAGCTTACCTTTCTATCGGTGTAATTAATTAATTATTACCATTGATTAACGGAAATGTTTTATTTGAAAGCTTATTCAGCGATCGTTAAGCGAGGAAGCGATTTGTTAGCAAAGCTTTAGAAATGATTTTATATAAAAAGATAAATTGATAAAGTAATAATTGATAATTGAATGAATCCAAATGATTTATTTTAGTTAAAAATATAATAAATTGAGAGGATTTATTGTTAAGATAATTTTTAATGTTATTTTTTTCCGATAATTTGTATTTTTGTATGGCGTTGAAAAAATTGTTGGTCAACTTGCACATAATCCTCTCATTTATATTTACGTTTAATAAAGTTATAAAATTAATAAACATTGAAATTAATATAAATAAAAGAGTTTATTATTGTGTATAAATATTAATATTTAATGTGAAAATGAAAGTGTTGACGTTTATTGTGTGTTTTATGTAAATTTATACATTGTAGCAATAAATTTATTCCCTCATAAGGTAGTGTAAAAAAAGAGCTGGTATTTTCGTTCTATTTTACGTTATTACCCAGATGTGCAAAAGAATCGGTTAGCTCTCGCGTTAAATGCGTTAAATGTACCTTGTGACAGCTGGTAATACAAATGTAATGTAAAAGATATAAATAATGTTAGAAAAAGAAGCCGAATAATAAATTAAACTTATTTTATCATCATTATAATCTCTTAACTTTTAAAAATTATTACTGTAAGCTTTTTTTGAATGATACGACTATGGAACCTATATTTTCTTTGTTTAACAACTTTTTTTAATTTGATATTTCACAGTAAAAAATTTTGCGTCATTGCGTCAAAAAACTTAGTGTTAAAAATTTTTGTGTTAAATAAAAAGTGTTAAAATCAACACAAAAAGTGTTAAATATTTAACACAAAAATTTTTAAAACTAAGTTTTTTGACGCAATGACGCAAAATTTTTTACTGTGTTGGTTCAATGAAAAATTTTTTGTAAAACTCCAAGCTTGTAATGAATTTTCAAATTATAAATGTTATTACTTTTATTTTCTTATCTGTAATTCAATATGAAAACTACTGTGTTAGAAATAAAAAAGTTTTATATTTCAGAGGTGTAGATCAATAAAAAGTGAAGTATTGAAATTGATAAAACTCGTTAGACTTATACGCAGGAGGTCAAGGTTCGATTCCCGGCGCCGGTATATTGGAAAAATGAACGTGAAAAATGTATTTTTTAATTTGTTCGTAGGTCAATTTAAAGGAATGTTATTTTAGTAAATATTCAGAGTAGTATAAAACCATTATTTTTAAAGTTAAAAACCTTCTTTTTTCAATAATTTTGTGTAAATTTACTAAATTTTGTAAAATCATTCAAAAAATTCGAAAAAAATGATCAATTTTGCTTATTCAAGTCTTTAATATTTTTTTAAATAAAAATATTTATCATTTTTCACAGCCCTTTGTTAAAAATTAATTTTTCTTTGAATTAAAAAATTTCTTTCAAAGCTTCAAGAGTTAAAAAAAAAAATCTACTTTGTTAAGAGATTATAAGTAATGTTAAGAAATGAAACAAAAAACATTTATGTCTCTCTTTTATGCAGCAGCACTTAAAATTAAGCATTAGTACTTAATTATAACCATAAAAAAAACCTATTTACCTAGGAAAAATGATCATTTAAATAAACGCGTTCGGCTGTAAAAAACAACAGAGGTGGGAACGGTACAAGTGGTACATACAGTGGAGTAGTACAACAGACCGGTGTTTTAGTGCATAAATATTTATCGGGGTTATTAAAAAGATAAAAAGGCACCTATTTGAGTTGTTTGATTTTTGCACACCGGAAGTTACGAAATTAACTATTTTGTTTTTTGTCATAAAAATGTAAATTCAGCGGCGACGGAAGTCGACTTAAGAATCTAATTACCCCGTTATCTGGTTTAGTATCCGATTATTTAAAATAATTAATCTTTAATAATATATTTATGTATACAAAAATACGGATTTTTGTACAGATATATTTGAATGTATAAAAGGCCGCTAATGACATTTGTAACGGTTCCGCGATGCGAAACATTCATGAATCTGATTCGCATGAGTAATTATTTTAAATGGAAGAAAACAAGAGACGGAGAGTATGAATTGTGCTTTAATAATACAGTAGTAGAGCGTGCAAGAAAAATATATATTTCAATGAGTGGAGAGAGCAGTAACGTGTTAATTAAAAAAATAACAGAATAGTTATTAAAGTGAATATTGCTTTTATTTAAGAGTGATATATATTTTTTTTTTATTTATTAATTATTGCGAATATAAATAATGTGAACTAAGTATGTAACTTATTTATCTACATATATATATGTATATATTTATATTTATATACATATATGTATTTTGATCCGATAATTAATTGGAAACAATTATCAGGCAGTGAATGACACGAGGCAGCAAGCAAAGTGTTAATTATATATTATATATATATGTTGTCTTTTGCGTGGAGAAATTATCAAGTGTGTTGACTAATCGACACGTGTAAATATGTTATCCATACTTAATTGCATTTAACATGTATAATACTATGTATATATGTATGTGTGTGTGTGTGTGTGTGTATATATTAATACGTGGAGAGATGTTGTATGTACAGTGCGAATTGCATATAGTATGGCATAATATAATATAACAGGATACATCCGTCACATAAACATTATTACGGGCACATTGTCAAAATTATAATATTATTTCAAATTGTTTTAATAGTATAAACAAATAACTTTACGGGCAAACACATCTGTACACCTAACAACACTCGCAAGCAGACCTAAGAAAAAACCTCGCGCTAAAATTCTCACTTTGAATCTTCGAATGATACTTTTTTTTTTCAAATATTAATTGATGTCCATGGAAAAAATAAGTCTGAAGACTGACTTCTTTGAAAAGTTTATGTCTTTGAAAATGAAGAGAAAATGAAATTAGTTTTATAAAATAGAAAAAAAATTTTATGAAAATGAAGTTAGCTGAAATTTCAAAATTTTTAGAAAATTTTTATCGAAAAAATTTCAATTATACAATTAAAAAAAAATATATCACATGTTAAAAACTTGAAAAACTATGGGTGCAATTTATTATAAATATCTTTTTAGTTGTAATTTAATTAAAAAAAAAAATCAAAAATTTTTAGACGTCTGTTAACTTCAGTGTCATAAAATTTTGTGATTTTTTTAGTGAAATTTTTAGTTTTTCTTCCAATTTTTATTGTCTCTTAAGAAGCTTATTTAATATTGGTTTATAGTTTAATCAACGACTAAATGAATTTTTCTTTTAAAATACATGTTAATTGACATACCCATTTCTTGGAAAATACCAAATTATATTAAATAATTTTTTTAATCTCATACATATAAAAAATAGTTTCTCAAATTTTGATCAATCTTTTACATAAGTTTTTTTTTCGTAGAATAAATTAAGAATTTAGCAAAATTTTTTTGAGAAAAAAAAAATGAGTAAAATATTAGTAAATTCACCAAAAAATTTAATATCAAATAAAATTAAATTCAAAGTGAGAAGTAAATAGCACATCTATTGTGAACACGAACTTTTCTGAACCTATGTGAAAAAAAAAAACATTTCCAACCGACCATCATGACAGCATGTCAACAAATCGTTCCCAGGACATCGGCAAGGACTGGTATTATCGTGTCTGTGCAAGGTGCAGGATCATTGGTAAGAATTTTAAAAACTATCAACTATCTAAAATATTAGTAACTTTCAACAATTAATATATTAATTCACTAAAATATTGATATTATTATTATTTTAAATTGCATTCAACTCCACGTTGCATGGACACGTGGATGCGAGCAAGTAGATTAGTTTGTTTAAGAAGGAAACTACGTAGGTTCTGAGCTCGATCTAGGCAATATATTTTCACAAAATATATCAACATCAAACTCTACCCTTCGAACATTAAGAATCATTAATAACATCTCAAAAAGCGCGCGCTACACGCTCACACGCGTGTATGATACAAAATAATTGGCGCGATGCACTACTGTGGTTCTAGTGTTGACTCTAAATCGAAAGGTAGAGCTTTAATCGATCGAAGCAGACCGTAAACTAACATGGAACAAAAATTACCAATTATAATTGTTTAAAAAAACATAAACTTAAACATAAACAACAAAAACAAACTGTTTTTAATAATAAAACTCGTTATCGGTTGCCCAGACTCCGTCACGACAAAAATATTAACTCTAACACTTTATCTAGTCGACAAACATTATTCAAACTTATAATACAAAACTTAATTAATGTTATTTATTGTTAAACAAAAAAAACAATAATAAACACAAAGATTATTGTTAATTTTTCAAAAAACAAAAAATTGTCAAAACAAAAAAACAAAATAATAAGAGGAATCCATAATAAAGTACACAAAATAATCTAGGCAGTACGTAGTAGAAAAAAACATGAATTTTTAAGTTAACGAACGCTTCAATCAAGAAAGGGCAATTGGCCTTGATTTTGGGGTTACTAGGCAGGCACACCTTGCTCGTTCGGTCTGGTTGGGGCGGTGTAGCCCGTCGCTCGTAGTGTCTCTCCGGCTGTTGGTATAGGGGGATCTGCAAACCCATTTGTAATGTGTTCGCAAGGCCCAATATATAATCAACCATCAAGCATAATTTTCTCTCTTTACAATAATAATAATAGTAATAATAATAATAATAATTATAATAATAATAATAATAATAATAATAATATTACTAATTATTCATCAATTTTTGTATAAAAAAAAAAAGTTTAGTTTTTAAAATATTAACAAACATAAAAATATATATATTGAATTAATTATAATTGTAAATATAAATAAAAGGAATAATAAATAATCTATGTAACAGTCGCGGGAAATGGGACAGGGGTGGGGTATGTGAGGACACGGTAAGTGCCGTAATAAACGAGTACAAAGTAGCAGCAGTGATAAGTATGATGCACTATGGTTAATAATTATAAATAATCATAATCACATATATATTATTAAATGTTACCGTGATACAATAATAAAGAGCAGACACTTGGGCAATTAATATAGTTTAATGGATTTATTTAAGTTGTATTTATTTATTTATTTATGCTTTGTCAGTGTTTTTACGTTGTAATTGTACTAATAAGTAAACGTATTTTTCCGGTTTCGCGTTGCCGTTTTATTTTGTGTGTTTCTTGTTCGTTGTTAGGATATTTTTTTAATGTCGCGTGCTTCTCTCTGACCTGGTCTTGGCTTTTTATTTTTAAGTTTATATTAATCGGAATTTTATTAATTGATTGCGCAGTAATCTACTGGAAATAATTTTACCGAAAGAATATCACTGGTCAAATGTGAATGTTTAATAACTGTTTAGATGTGACCTCAAAAATTTTTATTTTTGAAATAATTTATATTTTTAAATCATAGATTAGTAAATATTCTAAATTTTATTGAATAAAAAAATCAAAGTATGAATTTTTTAAGATTTAATTAAAAATTTTTGAAATTCTATATTATTAATAATTTTGTTCGAAAACTAAGACTGCAAAAAGACATTCGCCTTCAAATATTTAAACAACTACTTGGTGCGAAACACTACCGTGCCTCCCAATAAACTAAAAAAAAGTACTTTTAATATTTTTATCATCACTAAAATTTATAGTTTTATCCCAGTGAAATTTTCTCGATAAAATATTCTCGGTCGTTTCTTCCGGTAGATTTGATTTATCATAATCGATAGCGCACCTTGACTTTGCTATCATAATTTTATTGAACAGAAATCTGTTATTAGTTTCTTAGATTAAACTAAAAAATTCTAACATTAACATCAACATTAATATTAATATAAAAAAAAATGAGCTTTGTATGTAAACAAATAAACAGTGTAATAAATAATACAAAAATAATAAAAGCATGATGATCTTATCTTGATGACTGCAAACTGCTCGGCAAGTGCCTGATTGATTCGTTGGTCTGTACAACGCGTACAATGTGATTGCGCTAAGTGACGAAGCAAAGCCAGAGAGACAGAGAGGCATGATTTAAATAATAAAATAATCAAATGGAATACCGATCGAGAGCACCGCTTTGTTCTTTATATTTTGGTATGGCTGCGTCAATTATGTTGACCGATATTTCAGATCAGCTCGATAATATTCAGATGTAATATATGTATTTATATATATTAGAATAGTTAAAAAAAAAAACGAACTTTTTTTTTCTCAGTAACAGGCTCAAAAGTTTCGTTTAGACATAAAAATAAGCCTGTGAAAAGATGAGCTCTTAATTTTAATGTTAAGATTTTCCATAAGAATAACATGAGAAAAATTATTTTTATTTCTTTCGATTTTTGTAACTCACCAACCAAAAATTATAAAGACAAATCGTTCAAATATTTTTGTAGAAAATTGAACGTTCTACAAAAGAGGTTTTTTATGATTTTTTGATAAATTGATTGGTTCCAAAGTTATTGAAGATTAAAGTTAAACTCACCATCAATTTTGCCGATTTTTGGATATTGCAACAGAACTATTTAGTTTCATCAAAAAATTTTGCCTGAAATTTCATGCGAAACATGAATAAAACATTCTTCGAGTTGCTAGACAATATTTTTTTTTTAATTTACAAATATTAATAGAACATTTTATGAAAAATTTCAATTACACTAAGCTGTTTATTAAGATTTTTTTTTTTTTAATTTAAGACAAAAAAAATTCTTTCATTTCTTGTAAGGATTTTTGAATAATCTGAACCAACAAGTTGATGGTTATTCAACAAATTAATTTTCTTTTAAACGTCATAGAACCATGCATCATGCGCGATGTATGTCAAAAGGTATCTACAGTTTAAAAATATTTCTATTCCGAAAAGAATTTCCTCTTTATGCTCGCAAAATAAAAAGTTTACGTCGTTTGTATGTTTGTGGTTTTATTTTATACAAAGGTATGGTATACTTCAACAGTCACTTTGACATTCAGTTAAATCTTTTGTTAATAAGGATTCTAAATCTTTTTCATCAATTCGGATGATTCATTGCTGTGAATTTTCTCCGGTTTTACAGAGCATCAACAATTTTTTTGTTATATCCACGAAGCCATTGTCATCAAATAATGCAATTATAGCTAGTTCTTGATTCAAATACCACAAGTGGTCAGTCATTTTTTTAAGAGCTTGCTTTTTTACCGCCGGATCCAGATTTTTATTTAAAATAAATTTCTTAACGAATTCTATATCAATATTTGGTGCCAGAATAGCAGACGTTTCGAAAAAAAATTCTAATTAAACAGTTTAATGTAATTTAAATGTTTTATAAAATGTGCTGTTAATGTTTGTAAATGAAAAAAAATATCTAGTAACTTAAAGAATGTTTTATTCATGTTTCGCATGAAATTTCAAGCAAAATTTTTTTATAAAACTAAATAGTTCTGTTGCAACATACAAAAATCGGCAAAATTGATAGTAAGTTGAACTTGAATCTTCAATAACTTTTGAACTAATCAGTTTATCAAAAAATCATAAGAACCCTTTTCTATAGAGCGTTCAATTTCCTGTAAAAATATTTTAACGATTTGTCTTTATGATTTTTGGTTTGTGAATTGCAAAAATCATAAGAAACAAAAACAATTTTTCCCATGTTATTCTTATGGAAAATCGAAAAGTGCAAAGCGGAGCATCTTAATAATAAAAGTAAGAGCTCATCTTTTCACAGGCTCATTTTTATGTCTAAACGAAACTTTTAAGCCTGTTACTGAGAAAAAAAAGTTCGTTTTTTTTTTTTTTTTTTTTTTTTTTTTTTTTTTAACCATCGTAATATATACATACATCATATACATATACATATGTTTTAAGTTGTTTTTTACTATTTTATAAAATACGAATTTTATTTTATAAATTATAACACTTTATACTGTGCGTTTTTTAATTTCATTATTAATTTTGTGTTAGATATTAATTATTGATATAGTATAGAGAGTTGAGACCTAGTTACTCTTTACTGTCTAGTAAACCTAATTATTATTTGTACTACTTACTCATTTAATCGAGAGAGTTTTAAAGTGTTGGAGGACGTCTAATCGCGATTTTAGACTTTTACCTTATTATTAATTGCATTACTTAAGTGTTGTATTGTATTGAATATAAAAATAAATAAAAAAGGTATTGTAATTTAAATTTTAAAAATACACAAAAAATCAAACATTAAGTCATAATAATTATGAAAAATTTTGATAATAATAATAATATAATAATAATTGACAGTATGATTATACAAATGAATACTTACATAGACCTCTTCCCATTGCGATACGTATCGCACAAGTCTTGATAACCTTAGCAGTCTTACTAGCGAGAGAAGCTTCGCCAATCTGAGAATTCTAAGCGCGCGTCCAGCGTGTAAAATCTGGAAAGACTCACTAAAGTCCTGAAACTAGGTTTCAAACAAAAAAATATACCGTTAATTAATTTGGCTTTGAAACTGAGTGGAGATGTAAATTTAATATCATTGTAATCTTACTGAAAGGTGTGAAGGTAACATAAACTTTAAGGTGGAAGGTGGGAAGCTGAGGGAAATTATTTAGTTGTTTTAGAAAATGAAATCGGAGTGTAGAAAAAAGGTTTAAACTTGGTCTTGGGTCGATGAGCAGGGCTAGGCTGAACTGTATGCGAAAAGATAATGAAAATAAAAAAAGGAGGAAGATGGAATGTTTCTACAAGACACTTACTTGATTAAATATGAGAAAAATGTAGTCTAGTGGTATAGAGGAGATAAGGTCAAGAAAGAACCAGGTCCTGAGGTAGTGTTTCGCTATCAGCTTTGGGTCCAGTATCACCTGCTCAGCGTTATCTTGCTGCATTATTCCTGTAACAGTTTTTGAATTCATTATTTTTTTGTTTAATTAAAGAGATGTGGGTTGTGGTTTTTAAGTTTTATAAAAAAATTTAATGAAAAGTTTGCCTTAGTTCAAGAGAATTTGATTATATTAACTGAAATTAAGAGGAAAAATTTTTTAGGGAAATTTTTATAATACTAAAATCATCAGATGTGTAACTATTATTTTCAAGCAAAGAGATTAGCATTAAAAAAATATTTTTTTAAAATTGCGTGTTTATTTTATTTCGATTTCCGCATGTGGACTTGTTAAAAATTTCCGGATATAGCGAAATTTTATATTTTGCTTGATCTGATCGTATATGGCCATATCATGCAATATATGAGAATACAAAAAAATGTATTATAATTTTTCTATTATTTATTTCTTCTGTAAATGTGTACTTCAATTAATTCCAAACAATGTCAAATAAGCTCCTTGAGAAAGTAAAAGAAATTATTTTAATTTTATAAATTTATATTTCGAACTTGACTCTCTATTAGGGAGAATATTCAGCGATCATGTACCCGCTGTCGGAGATTTTCGAAACTAATTAGGATACAAAAATCATATAAGGACATATGAAGCCTGATATTTCTATAAAAGGACATAAAAACCATATCAGAAAGATTTTTTACGAATTGTTATAAAAAATTCGAAAAATTTTCGAATATCTGTCAATTTCAGTTTTATAAAATTTCATGGTTGAAGAACATTCTTCCCAAATCAAGTTAGATTTTATCTCAGTAGAGGATTTCAACTCACTTCGTCTACTTTAAACTAACAGAATTTAACGAAAATATAAAAGATTAAGTCCTTTAGGCACGAGCAAAATTTATGCAAATGCCCACCAGAAGCTTTAACTTTATCGAAGTAACATAACACGAGCTACCTAGTTCCATCGACTTTCCTTTACATATTCTATATTACATGTAACATATTAATACATTTGTCGTTTTAATACTTTGTAATCTTAGGAATATGAATAAATTTTCGCTTAATTATACACTAGAATTCAGCGTCGTTCTAAATTTCAAACTTTTATCGTCCAACGGTAACGTAAATTATAATGACGCATAAATCTTCCATCTAATGCACGTCAGACGTCATATTCAAGATTAAATTTCGAAAATTACACAACATAGCCTCTGCTCCAGGACGTGTAATCATAATCATCGGGGTAGAAACCGAATTAATAATTAAGAGTCAAGCTTTAATTGATTTTACAAAAATTATTTTATATTAGAACGAGAACGATATATCAAATAGATTTGGCCATTATTCGTAGGTAACTATCCTAAAAAAAAAGAAGAAAAATCGAACAGAGTAACAGACATTTACCGGTTTTAATTTTCTGAGTGGATTCTCACGGGGATCTGAAAGCTGCAGAGCTGGAAATAGACATGGAATTTGGTATGTGGTGACTCGAGCAAGGCTGATACTGCTAAGGAGTTCCCCAGAGTGTTGTTTCCGGTCGTAACGGCTGTGAAAACCTCTACATCATCTCGGGGATGAAGTTACGTAAGGGAGGAAGGAAGAGAAATTATCACTTCTGCTTCTGATAACTAACATGCTCAACCTTATTTTTTAGTCTTTTAGATCAGATAATATATATGACAATTGTTATTGTTATTATCATTTTAATTGTATAATATAATTTTGTTTATTAAACATTCTCTTGAACGTGATAAAATAAAATAGGTAAATTAAAGCATTTAATTTTGGAATTGTGGCGACGTCTAAGCTGTTTTAATTTTAAATTTCGAAATGAAAAAGCACACGTGGACGTTAAATAAGAATAAATGTTTAGTGTGTTGTTTTTTGTGACCTAATTTAGCTTTATGCCACTCAAAGGCGCATCAAATTAATCCCTCGGTAATAATGAAATGTCAAGATGCTCCTGAGTCTTGCTCAACGGGCAAACAATAGTCTTGTTCTGTGGTGTCAAGTGTAAGCAAACGAAAATCCAAATAAAAGCTCATCTTTATTTATTTTATAGTATGTAAGTATAAGGTACGACCACGTCGGTGCTGTTACATCTTTTTTGATGACTTTTTTCGAGAATTTGTTTTTTTTTTTTACATCAAGGAAATTTTTCTAGGTAAAATTACTGGGGTAGTTACTTTACAAAAAAATTTTTTTCTTTTTTTTGCCATCAATGTATTAGAAAAAAAAATTACTACAAAATTTAATTAACTCATAGTAATTGTACATAAAATTTCAAAAAATTTTATTGAGTCTGACATAAAATAAATTAATTTTTGGTCATTTTTATTGAAAAAAAGATATTAGATCAAGAATTGCACAATTTTCCACAATTATCGTGATTTTGATTGAAAATTACTACCCGTCTATGAAACAAAAATAATTATACTATACCGTAAAGATTTTTTTTTTTAATTTTTCGTTAAATTATTTTATTTAAAAAAATTGATACAAATTTGAGGGTTTTACTTATTTTAATGCTTCATTCGGATCTGATAGTGATATTACGATCAAAATAAATGGAGGAATACATCTGGACAATAACCTAAATAAATATTATCAAATGAAAACTAACGGTAGACAGGATGCACTCTAATGTCTATTTAAATTATTTGCGCATTTCTATTTCATATTACGTAATTTAAAATATTTCTCGGAGTTCTAAGATCGCCGGCTGAACCGAATTACCGAGTTATATTTTCGTAACTAGATGTTGATGGTGTAGTTTAAGAATTCAAGTGATCGTTTAATTCAACTATTTATAACTTATGTGATATAAATAAAGTGCAGTGTAATCGACTGTTTTATTATTTAATTTTCATTTTTTTTTTAACCTGATTGCTTTTTTAGTCTCATCACGAATGGGTTAAAAATACCTCTTTTGGATCAATTAACAAGTAATTCAGTTACATTCAAAATTTATCAATTCTGAGTTGAAAAATGATACGATTTCAAAAGTAGTACCTTAAGGAGAAAATTTATCCTTAAGAGGATCGATAAAGATGTTAATGTTTTTTTTTTTACGATTATGGACTAAGGCTTTTCAGAAAAATTGCAGTTTTAAATATTAGTTTCATTGGAAATATGAAACTTTCGGTTGTTAGAAAAAGAGGTTAACGAGCTCTTTAGATTCTTTTTGCATTGAGTTATGATCATTTTAATGAGCTGTACTTTTTGCAAAGTCATATCAGAAAAATGGAAATAAATTTAAGAAAAAATTCGAGGTGGAAAATCGCTTCTTGTCAATTTTTTTCTGCGTGATTCGTCATTACCAAATTAGTTTTAAATATTAATTTTGCAAAAAGATTAGTTTATTTTGTACGCTAAGAAAAACGACTACTCTTACGAACTTTTTTTAAAATTTTCATTTTAGATATTTATACAAAAGTTTTCAGGCTTAACAAAAACATTCTCGAAAAAGGTGAAATAAAAACTAAAATTATCATCAAAGATAACTTGTAAGAAAAGTACATAGCATTACATTCAGTGTGACAGTGAGTTCGTCCTGAACTACAATTATAAATGTTTATTTATGATTAACAAAATAGCGAAATTTTTTCAAAAAAAAAAAAGTAATTTTTGCAATAAAAATTAACATTTTAAGATGCTTAAAATTCATGGCGAATTCATACGCACATTAGGAATACGCGACTGATATTTCAAAAAGATCAGACTAGTAGTTTCTGAGATTTAGCTTTCATTAAACCAAAAAACATTAAATACATTTAGAATGCTCAGATTATTTTAGAATTTTCATAGAATATTTTTGAACACATTTATTTTCGAAAAGTTAAAAAAAAAATTCGATTTATTAATATACGGAAAAAAGTAAACTGTAATATTCACTCGGATTCCGGTTAGTTTTTATAGTTTCAAACAGTAAAGCGGACATCGGGGTGGCAAAAATATAAATATTACAGAACTTAATGTAGAAAGTATAAAAGCCACAATTTATAATTTAATATTCAAAATAAGTGATTAGTTTCTGTCACTATAGTAAATAACGACTCTTTCATCTTAAAAAATTACAGTTTCAAACAGTAAAAATTGCCATTTCAATAAATTGTTCATATTATGAGGAGAAGGGGAACTCAGATGAGAGAGAAGGGGGTCTCACTCTGGGAGAATTTAACATTTGAAACAGTAAAAATTATACTTTTAAAATATACATTTTACCAGTCTAAGCAAGTCAATAATTACAGTTTGATTTTTAGCGTTGCGTTTAAAATTTACCATTTTGCTTTGTAAATATTGACGTTGCTTATATTAGAAATTTACTAACTTTATTTTATACTTTTTACACATCATAAGATCATTTTTTAGGTACGAAATGATAAATATCAAAGTCTGAGTTCTTAATTATTATACTTTAAGATTTTAGACATTTACATAGCGAATATTACTGTTTGAAATAGTATTTTCTTCCATGTAAAGTGAATAAAGTGAATAGTAAAATCACGATTTTACCGTTTGAAATGGTAATTTTTAGCAGTTGATCATTACTTATTATAAATCGACTGTTATTTATTACAGTTTAATTTTTTCCGTGTAGTGACAAAGTGGACTAATCCTATAATCAAATTATTCAAATACGAAAAATTTTCATTGAACATATTATTTTTTTTACTATCCCCAATAGATGATAATAAATTAAATTAAATAAAAAAATTAACATTACCCGTTCTGAAATTAACAACAATATCTATAAGAAATATTGTATCCGAAAGGCAGTTGAAGGCTATCCATCGGGTGCTTAGATCATCGTTGAAAAAACTAATGGCAACTGGTAGAATTATCAGATTGGCTACTAGTAACAGCAGCATACATAGATCCCAATAAAACCTGTAATAAGAAAACAAATAAATACAAACACAAAAATAAATAACAATTCATAAATATTAATTTATGGTTATAGTTATTTAACACTGTACCTTTGTATGTACGTATGCAATATTTTTAGTGTATATAAGGGGCAGCCAGTTGTATACAACAGGTGGGTATTGTAGCTTTTTTGCTCGAAATTTTTTATTTTTTGGTCACGGTAAAAAAGTACACGAAAAAATACTTAATAATGATTGAAATAGTTGAAGATAAAAAGTAAAAGCGAGAAATATTTTATTTTACTCTCTAATTGCTTTGATTCAAGCACAATTCATGATACAAAAAAAATAGTATACACAAAAAAAAATATAAATAGAAAAAAAATTGGAAAAAAGTGGTCTCGCGCGAGAACTAGATTTCTACCGAATGAAAATTCTCTTGTGACAATACTAGCCACATGATAGATTTTTTGTTAATCCTCAATCGAGTACTGGGTTTACAAATGAATAAATAATTTCATCTCTAACGAATAGATAATTGGACAGTCAAAATTAAAGTAAAAAGATTCAAGAGAAAAAAATTTTTGATTGAATAGGCGGCTATTGAAAATGAATTAAAAATATATTTTTGCATAAGTTAAATATTTAATGTTACTTAAAAAATTTTTCATAATAAAAAATTGGAAGATTTTTTTTACTTTACCATCAGACAATTTATCATTTAAATGGTTAAATTTGTATCTACATTACAATCAGTGGGATTACACTGAAAAAAAAAGAATTTTCAAGAAAAATATACTCTTTAAAATTTCATTCTTGTTTTGAGATATTATTAAGTTATTTCAATTTAAAAAATTCACTCTTAGATCAAAAATATAAAACTGTTACATATGAAGACAAAAAATTTTTCATTTAAGAATTGTAGTCTTAAACGAAAGACTTAACTACTTTTAAATATGATAACCTGTATTTAACTAAAAAAATTTCTTGCTCTTGAATTAAAATAGGTAATAAAATTGATTCAAGTTATTACCGACTTGTTTCAAAAATTCCAAAAATGCTCGGATTTCTATTTTCTATATCTTCAAAAATAAGTCAAATACGTATCAGAATGGGTTGAAATGAAGAAAAATTTTAATCTTAAGTTTTTTTTTGGTATTTTAGATGATGAGCCTTTTTCTTAAACCAAAAAGTTCGAATTCTTCTAGAAAACGAAAGTATTAACTTCCCGCTTTAATAATTAATAATTCTCAATAGTAGAAAGTTATAGAGTTTTTATCAGATTGGAAGATTTTCGAGTTCAAGAAAAGTGGGAAGGTACAGGGATGTCGTGCAGGCCAACCATTTTCCGATTTTTATTAATTGAAGAAAATTATGTTTTTCAGTCAAGAATTTAATTGTATCTTACAAAAATGATCTAACTTTGATCAAAGCTATGAAGTTTCTCTCTACTAAGAAAACAAGAAAACGAGTTTTATTAAGACAAGAAATTATTGAATCAAGACGTAAAAAAATCATCTTTAAAAAATTCTGAGGCTTCAAAAATTCAAATAAGCATTTAAAAATGCACTATACATTCACGTTAAAAACTATTGATGGATCGACTGTCTAGTTACTGAAGATAGAAAACTAATCTTTAACCATGATCTCGTACCGCAGAGATTTAAGATTGATAGAACCAACGTTAAATACCCAAAAAAAAATATTGAGAAGTGGAACATGTATAAAGCGATGTAATTTATTGAGGAAGTTTTGTTACGTAAAAATTTTGAAAAAATGCACATCTCAAAGCATTCACTAAATTTTTGGTAAAAATTTTATTTAAAAAAAAAAAAATTGAAAATGATTTGTTACATTTTGAAAATTTCATTATTCCTAGAAAATGTTTTGATGTAATGTATAATTTCAGGCTTGGCCGCGTTTAATGATCTATAGATCACCTAGATCATCGAGAGGGCCTGTTGCTTAGATCTCTTTGAAAAATTAACTTGATGAAGGGTTTTCGTAAATGAGCCATAAAAATTCGTTAATTAAACATTTATATATTAGAGTGGTCCAAAAAAAAAAAGTCTTTTGTCTATAATCTCAAAAGCTTCTCTAAGGCATAAAAAAAATTCCCTCCAAAGCGCAGCTTGATACCTCTATTTTCCATAAAGCTCGATGAATTTCTATTTTCCCATTTAAATTTAAGTAAAAAAATTTGTTTTACGTTTTTATCCGGTAAAACTACGAAAAGAATTTTTTTCTGAATTTTCCATCAATTATTCTTATAAGAAATTATATCTCTACAAAAAAGTACTGAGGTAGTTTTTTCGCCATCCTAACGGGTATGAACTTTATTCATCACCAACGAAGTAGTAATAATTTCAAGAATTGTCAAAGTCATAAAAGTAATTGTTTTAAATTTTAATATTTTTCAATTTAACAAGAACGTAACAGAATTGTTTTTTGTTTTTTCGTAACAATAACAATAAGTGATATCCACCAAAGCAATTAGATGAACATGAGCCAATGATGATTAAGAAAAGTATGAATTAAGACAAATTGACTGATAGCTGAAGAGAATTAATGTCATAATAATACAAATGTTTGACACAAACTGTGTGCAGAGTATTCCGGCATTTACGTCGCTCGTATAGAATAGAACCGAAAGACGGATTCTGTGGAAATGTAATTCTTTAATAGGATTATGTTCGTGCTCGTTCGTTGGGAGATACTGCGAAAATTTACCAGTTTGCTTATTCAGTGTCTACAAAACAACTCGCAAAGCGAATCACGGATGCACTGAAAATTTCAATGCTTTCATGTTACATTTTTATTAAAAAAAATTATAATTTGCTTTTGCTTTTTTCATTACATTGTTCAATACGCCTTTTATTAGTTTCCAACTATAAAGACTTTAGAAAAGAAAAATCCATTGAAATTTTGAATTCAATAAATTTTAAAACGTGGATAGAATTAAATTTAAAACAATAGAAATAGTTCAACGTAAATCTCACTTAAATTTAAATGTTCTTAAATCTGAAAATAACAGATTCTTAACAATAAAAGATAAAGAGCAAAAAAAGAACGAGCATTTAAGTCATTGATTCCTTTTCTAATATTAGAAACATCATTTCCGCGTTCTCGTGCGGTCATTTCTGATTTTACATGATGCAGTTAAGTTAAGTTAAGTTAACTTTGGTGCAATTCCAGCGCTATATTGTTGGTTCTATTTGGTTAACATATATACATATACATTTATGTGCATACAGTTATAATGAGATATATTTTACGTGGGCGAGTATTGATTATAACGTCAGTTAGGAGGAATGATGTGGACGACGAATCTCAACGGGAAAGTTGCTAACGCGGTGCAACTTGACTCGATCGATTCGCGTGGCATTCAAGTCGCGTATCATGTAAGGACGAATGTACCCGCCGAACATTTTAGTACTATATGTATGTGTTATATGTGTTGCGACTAGAAGCTGATGATAGGAATATAGTTTATGTATATGTGGATAGATGAAGATGAATATATATGGAGATCAAGAATAAGGTATGATTTGAAGCGAAACGAGCAAAACCTACTAGTACTAGTCGACAATAAAGTATAAGCATGAAACCGTGTTTACATACTAAACAATAACATGGGGTCGATCTATTGTCTGTTCGAGGATGCTGACATAATCAGGAGTACGTTATAATCTATTTAATGGACCTCTCATATATGATCACAATTGATGAACCGGCCTATTATTTATTAATATTTTTTATTTTAAATAATGATAATAAATATTAAATTTTTATGATTGTTATTTTAACGAAAAATTTTTTTCTGTTTACTTCGTTATATTAATTTTTATTAATTATAATTCATTTTGATATAACGTTGACAGAAAAATTATTTTTAAGAAATTAATCGTCATAGATAAAATAATAAAATTTCTTGAAACAAATTTTATTTTAATCAAGGCGATTCCCGTAGTGTATGCATTTTTTGCTCGATTCAAGACGATCAAATTCTTTAAAATGATGTTTTTAATTTAAGAATTTTTTTTTCGTATTTGTGATGAACATGAAATTGATAAGTTCCGTGAAAAAAATTTTTGATACGTCCTTGTAAGTCTTGATATGCACATATCGAGGGTACTCTGACGTAACCTCGTAACTCGATTTTTTGAGGGTTACGATTTATATATATTTAATTTTTTTTCTGAAACGTAATTGGCGTATATATCGATGAGAAAGTACTAAAACTTTGAAATTAGCGATAAACGTTTACGATTTTATAATTTGATTTTCTTGAAAAAAGTTTTTTGTTTTTCCGTAAAGTAGTGTTTTTTTTGAGATACGAGATTACGTCAGAGTACCCTCGATATATTGCCTGATACACTGAGAGAAAAAAAAATGAATCATTTAAATTTATTAATTTTTTGACAAAAAAATGTCAATATCTGCCTTCGTTATAAAATATTTACCTTTTAATGAAATAGGTAAACAAACACACACTGAAAAAAAAAATTTTTTTAATTGACCGCATTCACTGAAAAAAAAGTTTTTTTCCTCCTAGAAAACTTTTCCCTGTGGTTAAAAAAAATGTATTCCTAAAATAAGAATACCAAAGTTTACTATCCATAGGAATAAGTTTACTGGATATAAAAAAACTTGGTATTCTCATTATTATTAAAATACTACAATCAATATGGCCGACTTAACCTCGCTTGGTCGACACGAATCTTTAGGATAGATAATTATGAGAAACTATACTTTTTATAATTCTTCATTTATAAACAATCTATCACACTAAAATTAATAAAAATGGAAAATAGTATATTAAGCCTTTCTTTTCTTATTTTTAATTCTTATTTGTTGTCAAAAAATTGCAATTTCTTGCTAATAGCATTATTTTACTAATTTACTAATAACATTACTAAGGTAAAAGACCTAGTTATTGACACTTGCAATTTTATTTTAATTAAAAAAAATAAATCAACTCTGATAATTTAATAAACATTATATTTGAATTATAAATTTTAAAATAATTGGTTTTTTGAGAACATTTTATTTTTTTAATTAGAATAGAATTGCAAGTGTCAAACAACTAGGCCAGTGAAAATAACTGGGTCTTTTAGCTTATTATAAAAATTGATTATAAAGAAAGAATGTATTGCTAAAATGAGTTATAAATTTGTTGGAGATGATAAATTCCACTCTGACAACTTCTTTTGCATCCAAGAATCCATATAAGTAAGGGAGTAAGGGGAAGTAATATTAATGATTAATACTTTTATTTATAATTTATAAATTATTTAATTTACACAAATAAATATTTAGGTAAGTAGACTCAGGAACGAGGTAAACTAATAACTAAAAAACACGCGTACACTGTAGATTGGAGGGAAATGACAAAATAGTGGCGCCACCGTCACGGTTGCTATGGTAACATAGAATTTAGTTTTAGTCCTGTTAAAAAACTTGGTATTCTCAGATTTAAAATACCAGTTTTCTTAAATCTAAAATATTTAACTTGACTTTTACTGCGTACAAGAAAACTCGACTAAAAAATATTCAGTATTCCGGGTATAAAAAAACTTTTTTTTCAGTACATACACACAAAAAACAAATTTCTTGTGCCAAGAAAATTTTAAGGAAAACAAAAGTTATTTTGGAGCAAGAAGAAATTTTCTTGGCTCAAGAAAATTTTCTTGACTCAAGAAACTTTAACTTCATTCAAGAAATTTTCCTTAATAATTTCTTGAGCCAAGAAAATTTACACTCTAGTCAAGAATTTTTTTTTTTCAGTGTAGCTTTACTCGAATTAAGTAAGAATTATTTCGATCAATTTGACCCATTCTTTAGACAAGAAAATATATTCCCAATAATTATGAAGAATGTATGTTCTTGTGCCAAGAAAATTATCTTAATAAATGTATATCTTTATCTCTTTTTCTTTTATATGAAGTCAAAGCATTGCCACATGATAAATTTTATATATTCGAAATAAAAGTTATCGACCATTAATAATATTCAAGTCATTCCCATGCTAAATCATTTTTTTTATTATGTTATGTTGCTAGATAGCAGTAGTTTGTATTTTTATTGTCGTCAGGTGGCAGCATTATCTCGTAATTTGTTATTGTAAGTCTATGTATAGAGAAGGGTGTGGGGGGGGGGGCGAAAAACGGAGTACTTAAGGAAATTTTGAGTTATTGGAGATTAAAATTCGCTAAATCTTATTTTATAGGTAGATTTCTTTAGAATCTACTGATTAATCAACGTCGTTATTCAAGTTAAGTGCTGATTAGATTTTGGAATTAATCGTTACATTTGTTTAAAAGTTATTCAAAAAAAAAAAACATTTATTTCCAATTTTATTTTTATGATTTCTCAAAATTTATCTGGTGAAATTTAAAAGTTAGTTCAAATTTATGAGAAAGTCTAAGTTTTGCTGAACTCTATGGAATGACACCAATGTCATTCAAATCGGTGGAGCTGTTCAAAAGTTATGAGAAGTTTACTCACACACACACACATCCTCGTAGGAATATTCAGTACTTTTGGGCATACCACATTTTGACCCCTCTACTCCGTTTTGCCCTCCCCCTACTCCTATAATATTCTCAATTAATTATTTTACACTAACAAAAGTAAATAATTAATCAACTAATTGTGTTGACTGATAGTGTTCACAATTCTCTTGAAAATGATATCAAACATATGAGCAGTAAATTTGTGGTTTCTTTTGAAATGAGATGCATAAGTTATTGTATTAATATATTTAATTTTTTGAATCTTCTCAAGAGCTTACTTAACATAAGTTTTTAGTTTAATCAACCACTAAACCAATTAATACAACATGTCAATGGACGTACAAATTTCTAGACCAAATGAAAAATTATAATCAATTTTTTTCTTATGAAAAAGGAGCTATATTATTTATCAAAGAAATCAAGATGTTTCAATTTACACTTATCATTGATAGCATATGATTTAATAATGAAGTGAACGATACTGATGAATTTGTCACAATAATAGCATGTTTTTTATTGTACTAATTTTCTAGTTAAATAAAATTTTTTTACAAATTATTCGAAGATTTTGTAGATTCAAAAATCTATTATTGAGAAAGAAACATAATGAACATTAAGAAAATATTATTGGTGAAAAAATAAAGCTTTTAATAAATTAACGAAAAACTTAGTGGATTTGTAGATATTTATTTACGTTTGAGAAATAAATATTGAAGAATTGGAAGAATTCTACAAATAATAGTTCAATAAAAAGAGAATGTTAATAATTTAAACAAAACTGACAGATCTACTTAAATTTAAAAGGCATTATCTTATGACATGATGACGCTAGCGGGTATATTTTTATCTTAGGTTTTGTAAGAATAAAAGGAAAAACTTGTCCGATAACTTTAAATGAAGGTGACTTATGCGAGAACACGTGGGAGTGAATAAAAAAGTTGCTTGCGAGTTAACGGTGCTTGAAGGCGATAAAGAAAATGCAGCAATTCTGGATCCTCCATAGAATTCTTTTCCTTCGTGGTTTGTTTCAGTTATATATCAAAAATATATAAATTGTATATTTTATACTTCATATTGTATAAAAATTGAACGATCAGGTAGTTTTAGCTTACCAAATACTAAGCGTTTGAAAAAGAGGGTACGGGTCACGGACAATGTTTAAAGAGTCAGCATTGCAAGAGAGTTGAGAATAGAGACGAATTAATTAATTAAGCCATTCTTAATTGCATCCCCTCTCCCTTGGATTCAGCTGGTGTCGGTGAAGCTTGGCCGTGACAAATCCACTAATTGACATTAAACTCAAGACAATGATATTCTCGTTCAGACTTAATTCACTCAGTTTAGTCTTGATTTTTTTTTCTTTATTACTACGTTTCTTTTTCTCCGTTGAAAAATTCCACCCTCGAGGAATTTACCGTCCACGCGTTGCAAATTAGTTTCAGAATGTATAAATATTCAAGGTTTGACAAATTTACTTAAATTATCCTGAAATGAATAATATAAAAACTGAAATAAATACACTGATGAAAAAATTAACTTAATTCAAGACTAAGAATCTTGAACCAAGAAAATTATTTTGGAAAATTATATTATTTTAAAGCAAGAAGAAACACACAGTAAAAAATTTTTCGTCAAATTTAACACAAAAATATGTGTTGATGACTTTTTTTACACAATTTGTCTTGAATCAACATACTAAAATGTTAAATTCTACGCAAACATTTTTACACTTTACACAATGACGAAAAATTTTTTACTGTGCATTTTAAGATCTAATAAAATTTACTTCTTAAATGAAGAGCAGTTGTTAAGTTCAAAAATTTTTCTAATTGATTCGAAATAATCAAATTCTTCAAAATAATTTTCGTGGTTAAAAACGTTTGCTTGTAAATCAAATTAATTTTATTATAAGTGCATGAAATTTAATTTGAATAATTTTTATCAATCAATTAAAAAAAGATTTTCATCACAATTTTTTCATGACAAAGTTACTGTTGAATATTTTATTACAATAATCAAATGAAAAAATTCAAAAACATAAATCGTTTTTTTTTTTTTTTTTTTATTTTAAAACTCAAAGTGTTCATATAATGTGATCCTAGAAAATCATTTTGAAGAAATTCATTGATTTTAATTAAGCAAAAAATTCTTGAACCAAGTCAAATTTACTTGAACTGAAAAAATATCTTAATTTAAGAGCTTTTCCATTTGACTCAAGGAAAAAAACTTTTTCTAAGTGACTTTTTTAATTAAAGATATTTTTCTCTTGAATCTTTTATTTTTTTTTTTTTTTTTCATCAGTGTATTAGTTGTCGTTCAAAAATTCTCAAGGAAACGCTAATGAATTCCATACGAACAGAGAATAATACACAGAAAAAAATTTGCAGCAATTATTACTGAATTAATAAAATAAGTTGAAATTATTAAATTGAATCTACAATTTTAAAATGCTTGGTACAATCATACCGTGAAAATATACAACGAAAGAAGTGGAATTAAATTCATATCAGCAGATGCGAAAATTTACATTTTGCTGAATAACAATAAAGAGAAGTTTAGAATAACTGTTTCACGCAACAATTACTTAAATATTCAAATTGTTTTAACTATTAACTTAAAAAATAAAACTCAATATCAATGACTTTTAAAATTATTTTCCCCAGAAAAACTAAAAAGATGTCTCAGATAAATTTCGAGTCATTAGTTTTCACGCGTGAACTCGATTACTCTTAAAAATTTTCAAAGTACTAGAGTTTAGTGCCAAGGTAAAAAAAAAAAACTTTTAACGTTTATGTCGGTAATAATACGGTAATGAGTACATAAACATGTGTTATGTCTTAGAAGTAGTATGAGTATACTCCTATAGGCCTGCTAATCCCTGGCTAATAAAATATTAGCAGCACTTCCTACTCCTTATGCTGCTTAAGTCGGCCGTGGCCCACTGAGATCAACACTCCTTCTGCATCTGCATGCTCTTAAAATCTTATTATTAATTTATTTATATATATACATGTATAAATGTAAATACAAATATACGAACTTAGTATGTCTAAGTATTTATGAGTGTGGATATTGACTTATAAATGAGATTACAGTGTCGTAAATTCGTGCGCAGCTACCAATATTCGAACGGCTATCAAGGCCGTACGAACGCAAATCGACAGGAAATGTAATATAAATTGGCCTTCATCAATCTATTTATTCATACTACGTGTCCAGTCAATATTGTAATGATAATTTACTATCTTTGACTAATTTTCAATACTATATTAATTCTATTGTCAGTATTGTCCAGTATTCGAAAAAAATACTATAAAATATAAGTATTTATTTCTGTACTTGTAGACACAAAACGTTGAAATTACGCGTTTCTATTTCATGCTAATTTTTTGATGAATTATTTACGAGTTTATTTGACGATTATTCGAGTAGTTGGAAATATTTTTTTATCTCAGCGGAATAAGTGATTTAGTGGTTCGAGTTCTTTGAGATCTTTTGAATATTATTTGAAAATTAAATGCTCTATTTTACAAATCAACAAAGACAATTTTGAAAAATCATGAATTATAATCAATCATTGTTTAATTGTATTCATTATTCAGTAATTTATGGAAATGAGTTTAATTTTACATGAAGTTTACTTATAAATATCTATTTTTATTTTCATTCCAAGTCACATTAATTGTTTACTAGCAACCTACAGTCACTATGTGACTACTGAGAATTACGAATTATGAATTTTAAAAAATTTGAGTTGATGATTTGTCGATATTTTTAATCACAGTATGTATAATTGGCGTACTTATCAAATTAATGGAAAAAATAATATTGCTATGACAAGATTAATTACCAGTAACATTGTGGAAAATTGTGCAGAACAAACTTAAGATAAAAGACCCAGTTATTGACACTGGCCTAGTTGTTTGACACTTGTAATTTTGGCTTAATTAAAAAAATAAATTGTTCCCAAAAATTCAATTATCTTAAAATTTATAATTCAAAGTTTATATTTATTAATTTATTAGAGTTGATTTGTTTTTTTTTTAATTAAAATAAAATTCCAAGTGTCAATAACTAGGCCAGTGTCAATAACTGGGTCTTTTACCTTATAAAATCAGCAAACTATTCAAAATTAATCTAAAAACTTTACTTAAAAAACTATCTACCACCAAACAATACATAGAATCGTAAAAAGGCACAAGTTTAGGTCGAGTTTTCTGATGATATCAAATATAACTATAAAAATCCCTTTCAAAATAAAAATACGCCCATTACAAATTATTCTCTATTCTGTTAATTACATGGATCTGTATGTAATGTATAAAATATTGACAGGTATAAAACAAAATAAATAAATAAAAAAATTTTATTTATCGCGGAATTTAAATCTATTGAGAACTACTCCGAAAATTTATTTATAATTCTTCCCAATTATCCTAAATTTAACTAAAAAAATACGTTTTATCACATAAATATACCGGAGGCAAAATTTTCTTATTCTCTTAATTATATCGATATATAATAGATTACACTGAGAAAAAAAAAATACTTTTACTCAATTAACAATTTCTTGGTTCAAGAAACTCGCTGCCGATCAAATATTCTATTATTATTAACTAATAATTTCTGAAGAGAAGAGCATCAATATCTTTGGATAATAGATAAACAAAAGAATAGCTTTATTTATAACATAGAAAATACCAAAGTTTGTTTGGTTTACATTATTATTCCTATATTTAAACATTCTTTATAGCATCACAGACACTCCTTGTAACGAAATAATCCACTTTAAATGCAGTAATCGACTCAAAACCATAAATTCTATTATATTTTTACGACAATGCTCTTAATTATAATTCAATTCATATAAGAAGACAAATATTGAGTTTTAAAGACACAAGTAAATTTATGCTGATGACTTTAATAATTCATGCAATAATATTTATTCTGGAAATCATGGAATGAAATGCTATGAAACTTATTTGTGTTTTTTTTTTCTTCTATCTGGTTTTTTTCTTATTTTTAATATCAAATACATTAGAATTTTATGTTATAATTTTAGTCATAAGTCATAACATATAACTTATACGTCACTTATTTCAAATAGTGATAATTATTTCCATTGAAATAACGAGCTTTTAGTCACTGCTGTGATTGTTTCGAGGTTAATGCAGCGTCAGCGAGATTTCTTGGCCACGTGAACATGTCACTATCAGCCATGTGGGTATGAATCAAAAACTCTTCGCGCAAAAGATTATTAGTCGTCTGATTAAGTTCTTTTTAGTGAAATTCAATTGTAGTCATCGTGGTAGCAATGATAACTTATAACAGAAAAAAACAATTTGGGCTCAAATAAAAATGATCCCTGGTTGTGATCCATTAAATAAAACTTAAAATTGTCTGACGTTGACACTTAGTATTATTTTATTCTGTTATTTTGTTCAATAGAATAATTACAAGCCTAGTCAGGTTACGGTAAGACTAAATAATAGTCACTAATGTAAACTTAAATACATTAACAATTCAAAGGAAAGAGACCCATTAAATAAACGTTATTCAGTGAGTAATTTTTAAACGACTTTTCATATATTATGACTTCCTCAGGTTCTGTGGAAAGAAATATTAAGAAATTAAAACAATTTATTCTGACACATTTATATGAATAACCTATTTAACAATTGGGGTTCTGAAATTTAAACTTGAGACTTCTCATATAATTGCCTTCCATTAATACTTGAACGCGTTTGTATAAAATTACAGTATACTTATAAAAAGTTTGGAAAATCCAAAAGTGCACGCCTCATAACGCTCATTCGTTTTTTAAGAAAAAAATTAATTGTGTAATTGATTAAAAAAAAAAAAATTATAATTAAGTAGTTTCTTACAGAGTATTTTTTATTTTGTTTTTAAATATCGGCGCCCTATTTTCTTGTCATATATGAACGCAGTCTAAAAAAATCTAGCTTGATTAAGTAGCGCCATAGTTTTCACGTGACAAATAAGAAAAGTTCGTTTGGCTTTGTACGGTTGTATCGTAGTGAATTTTAATAAAAATTAAATTAAAAAAAAAATACGTAAACTAGGTCACTGATATGAAATACGGACCCAGTTAATCGAATTCTTAAACTAATAAAAAAGGCCCGGTCTTGAATTATCAATTTGTTCGAGAGTAATCGCTGGTACATCTAAAATGGGGTGACATCCGGACGTCTACGTTAAATTTTTTTCAAAACGTTTTTTTTTTCAAAATAGCAACATGAAATGTGTCTAGAAAGTAAAAGATGGTTTAATTTAAGTGTTTTTTCGGTGTACATCTACTTATATCATTGTATAAGTGTAATATGGTTGTGATAGAGACATTTAAAGATCACAAAATTGCTTGACCTTGACGAGTCGAGTATAAAGCACAACCTCACGCGCTTCGCGCTCTGAGGCGTGCAATTGTTATGCATTAGTGTAATTGGAATTGCACACTTAATTAAAATTGATGATAAAAATTAAAAAAATATAAAACTTCAATAGTATAATTAAAAACCGATAAAATTATTTCTTTTACTTTCAAGCTTAAAGAAATGGTTTTATTTGTTTCCGTGTAAAATATATTTACAGTAGAGTAAAAAAAATGTCAACGAGCGCAAGAAATGCTGAGAGCTCGTGGATATTCAGTTGTAATGAGATAGTAAGCCAAAGTCTTTTATACTTACTCAAAGATCTCTTTTCTTTACTTGTTTTGTCTTTGCTAAACAATCGATTCTTAGTCAGGAAGTTATCTCGAACATGTTTGAACGCAAATATCAATGGGTTTTACATTATTGACTTAGTTTTATTAGCTATTCGTCGTATAAAAAAAAAAAATAAAATAAAATAAGGTTTTTAATTTTTTTCTTTAATTAAAATTAATATCAATCATTTTTTAACATTGTTTTAAATAGTGGATTTTAATACGCTTTTATTAGCTTGACCTGTATGTATCTATGTATATATATCGTAACTTTTCAAGACCATTTTTACCGACTTTAAGATATCCGATTAATTTGACAATTTTCATACGTATTGAGGACCAAAAAAATGACTAATTTCACGGGTTAAACATCCATCCATAGAATTACAGTAAATATTGTTCTTTTTTCTTATTAAATAACATATTAAAATCTAACGTTTCTGATTTTTAATTAGACTAAAAAATTTGAAAATTAATATTACTTTAAATAACTAACAAAAACGCTTTTATAGCAAACTAAAAAGCATAAAATGATTTTCAATTAAAAAAAAAGAGTAGAGTGATTAAGAGAAAATTCATTTTAGTGTAAAAAAAACGTAGAGAGCATTTTAAAGATATTTTCATAATAATCCGAATTATGCAAATATCTATTAATAAAATAATTATAACAATTGATATCAAAGAATCTTACACTTTTTTTATAATAAAACCCAGGTAGAAAATTGTCTTAGTTGGACAAGTTTCAAACTTCAAAATAGCTTTATTTTAGCTTAACATCCAAGTCTTGTTTTTTAAGCTTTATTCTAGGCTGTTATTAGAATGAATTCTATTACAACTCTTAAGAGTGTAAGTAACCTGTAAAAATGCCTTGCTCTTAGCTATGTGTCCATGGGTTTTATAAGATTCGTTCTAAGCATGGATTCTTAGCTTAAAACTACCTTATCTGCTATGATAGTTGATCTATACACATATTTATGAATCGAAAAATTATTCTATTTGACACTTAGAAAAATTTTAATCTTTGGAACTTTGAAATTTTTTGACGGTGTAAATCCGGTATGTCATACACTGGAACATGGTGTCTTAATTTCAATGAATTTATCAGTTTCTAGCAGTTTGTAGCCAATTATTATTTAAAATTAAAAAAATTTTTTATAATTCAACACTTATAAAAATTTCAAACTCGGGGACTTAGAAATTTTTTGACGGTGTAAACAAGACATACATTGGAACACGATGTCTTAATTTCAATGAATTTATCAGTTTCATTAATGAATTTTTTGTTCATTATTACTCTATTCTTATTTTTATTGACAATCATTCAAAATTAATTTCCACTTTTTAGTTTGATTTGCTATTAAAGTCTGTTTTTTAATTTTTTTAACTGTAATTTATTGCAAATCAAATTAATTTTAAGGAAAAGAAGAATTATCGGTAAAGTTTGGTTGGAAGATATTCAGCTGTCAGCCGTAAAATATCTTTATAATCGTTTTGTTATTGATCGACAATAGTTTAAGGTAGATCGTGCATGAATACGTATACGTTACGAGGTGGAAGCTTTTCTTCCATTACATTATGGTACGTTACATATCAGTGGATACATACATTAATAAATAACCATAACCGCATATGATTTATACATGAGACAGTTTGATAGTTTTGTATTTTCATGAAATATTTATATTGATTAGCATCGTTCAATGGCTGATATCTTAATATTTTATATTGCAACGATCTTTTATTGCTTTATCTTTGGTTGACGATCGTCGGGAAATATTTATGAAACATTCAATAATAAAACGATCGTTAAATGTTCATTGATACATTGCAGACGACAATCGAATATAATACAAGTCTACTTTGTTCGGATAAATTATTCAAGTTGTTTATTTTTAAGCTGTTCATAAATAAATTTTTGAATTTAGTGTCCATTTTTAGTATTAGTAACAAAATTGAACTCGAGATGAACAAGAGAGAAAAATAATGATAGCAAAATCATTTTTTGCAAATGTTTAAAGCTTCTAATTTTTTAATTCAAGGACATAAAAAAAGAATATATTTGTTCATGTGGGAACAAATATGTGCACAAAAAAACATATTTGATAAGCTTTATATATGTTGACACATATGTCCACATAAACGCCACAATACATATGTTGACACATTCGACGTTTGGGTCAACATATCTGACCATTTAGGTAAACATATTTTTGCGCGAAGAAATAACACACATTTGCTGAATAAATATTCTTCATTGACACATATTTCCATTGGGAAAACTTTCAAACTTCAATTAGTTATTGTTTTCAACCAGAAATTTATTAATACATATGTAAAGTAACAATTATAAGGGGTGTGCGAATAGTCGGAAATTGAATTATTCTAATCGAATCGAATCGAATAACTCGATTCAAAATTCGAGTCAAATATTCAAAAAATTCGATTAGCTAGAAGGATTCGAATCCTGCAAATGGTATCCGAATTTTCCGAATATTCGATTCGAATAAGATTCGCCCCTAGTAGAAATGCAATCAAGTATCTCGCAAGTAACTGGCTAGCATAATATCCAGTAACTGTCTAGTTACTGGCCAGTTTTACTAGACATCAAATAAAACATGGCGACACTTGTAGGATTTGAGGTTATTTAAAATTAAATGTAGATAAGTTTGTTACGATTCGAAATTATAGTAATAATAATAATAATAATAAAAATAGTAGTAATTAATAAACAGAATAATTAAAAAATTTTTAATAATTTATCTCGATGACAGTCTGGAGTATTTGTTTTGATTGATTGATGCCCACAACCGTAATTTGGTTATTATGTCAATTTTTTTCATTTTATCTATTTTTTCAATTATATAAAAGATTATTTTTATATTGAAATACACAATTTTTTTTAATTATTTACACTGTTTCTTAATATTTACTAAAGATACCTCAACTTACAGGTTAAAGTGAAAAAATAAACATGCTAACACTAGTATAAGTAGAACATCGGTGTGACCAATGGGTACGATTTAATTGTAGGTGGCGCAATTTCTAGTTTTTACCTAGTTTCGCTAGCTAGATACTAGATTTAATCGAGTCGAAAATTGATCATTTCTACTAGGGGCATAGCCCTAGTTATGACAAAATTTTCTACTTTCAGATGTGGATCTGAAACTTCTACGATTTAATTCTGGAACCGTTTGAAGTGTTGAAAAACATAAAAAAATATGAAAAATGACCTGAATAAGATTTGTACATCTGGAATAATAATCAATAATATCTACGAAATGAATTTGAATTTTATATGAAGCTAATTTTATTCTACACTACTTTATATGCTTCATCAGTGCAACCATGAAAAAAAAAAATTATACGAAAACTTGAATGTTTACTCTCAATAATATCAAAGTTTTTTTTTTATTGTGTACGCTAATCGTTTTTTTTTTTAATTACGTACTTAATGAAAGTGTCTTATTGTAAATAATAGTTAGCTTTTTAGATTTTATTCATTTTTGAATTTAAATTTGTAGTAAGTGCTTCATTACGAATCGGAAAAATAATAGAGTAGTTTAATAAATGCATATAGATTTAATATAGATGAAGATATGAATATATCTAGAGTAAGTGAGTTTTGTTTAAAGCAAAAATAAGTTTGCGTTAGCAACAATAAAATGGAATCAGTGTCAAGTGTCATATAAAACGTCATATTCCAAGAGCTTGGCATTTATATATTCGGAAATATGACACGCGAATTGTTGAAATAGTCGTGTGACTGTCTATATTATAATATATGTGAGTGCATGCACATACTCCACACGATTCAATGGGTTTTACGATTAAATAAACGTGATAAACGACATTAAATAAATTATCATTATTATTATAAACGCATCAATGTTTGTTATATAACGATAAATTATAACCAATGATTTATGATTATCATTATCATGTTTTTTAAATTAAACAACTCTCAAGAATTCTATCACTTGTCATCATTAATAAACTATTTATAACCAATCATTTTAATGACAATATTAATTTTTTCCTCCGTAATTTCCGATCATTATCATTTTTATTATTCGTCAGAAAAAAATGTATTCTTTTAATTTTACCATTTTACAGAGAATAAAATTAAATGGTTTTTTATAACTTTAAAAATTTTTCTTCTCCCAAGAATCCAAGTACAAAACTATTTGTATTTATAAGTAAAATACTTTAATTCATTTACGCCTGATGTAAATTATAAGCATTTAATTTATCAACGAGTAGAAATGCTCGAACCAATTTAAAGTAATTGAAGCCGGATGTAATAGGCAAAGTCCATCAGATGATTAATTTAAAAGATTTTAACAAACAGGTTACTTTGATGATCAACCTACTTTCTTCTGAGGTCACGATCAATCAAGGTTAAGTATCAAGAAACTTCAATTTTGATACGGAATAAAATAGTGATACTGCGACGGCAAAAAATCTATAATCTTGTGAATGATTTAGTGATGATATAAGAAAAGAAGATAATTATAAGTTATAATAATTGCTTTTTTACACTAATAGAAAGATTTCTTTGAGAGTAAGAAATTGATTTCTTAAAAATTTTTTAAGTGATTTTTTAGGGAAAAAATAGTATATTGTATGACTAGGGATGAAACATAGTATATTACACACCGAGGGAAGTAAAGTAAGAAATGTCTCAGATCACATGTAATTGTTGGCCGAGGCTTCGCCTTCCCTCGGTGTGTAATATACTATTAAACCAGAGTGAAGTTGCCTGCCTAAGCGAAGTGAGGGCTGGCATCACTCGGTCTTAAATCGTGTTTCATCCCGCGTCACACATTATATTTTTCATATAAGTTGTATTAAAAATGCTAATTTCAATGTCTGGAGCCAACCAGAACTAGATAGTTTCAGACGAATAGCGAAAATACCGTTTAATTATAAAACTTATAATAAAATAGAAAGTAATAGTTTATTTTTTATTAAACATTATTCGTAAATTGAATAGTTTTAGAATAGACAAGTTTTAGAATAAACAATTGATAGGATTGAAAATAAAGCTGCAACTTCATCTTGCGGGCGGAAAATCGTCATTTTCTGTCCACCGGGAAGAAATGATTGATTCCTGCCCGGCAAAAGTCGCATTGGTCTGAAATTGTCTAGTTTCGGTTGGCTCAACAGGCGTTGAAACTCGCATTTTCAATGCAGGTTATATGAAAAAATATTTCTTAATAATTAAAAATACTTATTAAAATAAAAGAAATTACTTCTTTACATTAAATAAATATTCTTAATCCTAACAAAGCCTTGTTAGATTAAAACAAATATTTCTTACCACCAAAAAAGATTTCTTAACCTTTGGCCAAGTCGCCACATTGGTTATTTACTCCTTATAAATAATCCCGTGTTTGGTATTGTAATTTCTATTATCTTTGATAACCAAACTATTTATTTTTATTACAAAAAATGTATAACTGTTGGACTTAATTCTCACATTAAAGCATATCAATTAATACTACCGAAAGCAAATGATCCAGAATGTCTTATTCTATTAAACTTCTAGCAATTTATAAAACCATTAAAAACCCATGTATTATCAAATGGTTTTGATGTTATTTTTCAACGCAGTTTAATATAAAATTTATTAAATTGCGTATTATTTACAGAAATGTTAATTATTTTTAATTTATATGTATTTTCTTCTCTAATAAAAGAGACAATTTTATGTAATAATAGTTTTCATGATTTAGATTAAGTTCTGTATATAAATATATATTTCTCATGATTTAAGAAATGATTTCTTAACATTTAATAAATAATTTCTTTCTAATCAATACACAATTTTTAATATTAAACAACCTTTTTGTGATAGTTAATAATTATATTTTAATATTTAATATTCATTCATTAATATTTAATTAATTAACTGCTCAACGTATTGTAAGGTGTAACCTTATTTTCTCAATCTAAATATATATAATTATTAAATATCAAAAAATGATTATTATTAAATATAAAAAAAAATTATTTATTAAATGTTAAGAAATAATTTCTTAAATACAAAGAAATCTTCTTATTAATTTTTGAAACAATTTTCAAAACAAATTATATTTATTTTGAACAAGAATTTTTAAATTCAAGTGAAACCCTTTCTCCCTTTGATTTTTTCTAAAGTATTGCTACTAGAGATAAGAACTTACTCCCCGGGAGAAGACTTATAAGCATCGTTTTCGAATCTTATTAAATGCTAAGAAATCCTACTATCATGGTATACATTCAAATAGCTTTTTACCGCAAAAAAGCAAAACAATGAAAATAAATATTGATGAATCGTAAAATTCATGAAATAAAGTAGTCAATAAGAGTACGGTTTACCGTTGTCTAGATAGAAATAGATATAAGATATAAATAAGAAAATGCTAGCATAAATTTTAAACTCCGTGTAGGTAAAAGGCGTTGACTATTCGATGACAGTGGATGCGTACACACTAAAATCGAACTATATTTACTTTAATGATGAAATAAACTCTGGAAACTGAGTAAATATTGATGATAAATAATCTATAAATGTCTGAAGTATTTTAACGTTAAAGCTTTATTACGAAAAAACCTAAGTTTTTATATCCACCGGAATAGTACATCCGAGATTTGATTTAATTCTTTTAATAAACTAAAAATTTTTCTAACAAAGAAAATTTGATAAATGACCTTTTAAGTCATTTTTGCAACTTTTCACTTTTTTCGAATTCAAAATACTCCAAAATTTATCAGCTAGTTTCTTCGAGCTCAAAAACCTAAGAGTTTCTTTTAAATAACATTTCTTTTTAATTTTTCAACTGCAATATCTTGAGAACGCGAAATTTGATTTTATTTTTTTTGACGGAATTTAACACAGTTTTTCAAGCACAAAAATTCTATATGGACTCTTGAATTGATTGGCTGAAGAATTTTTAAGTTATCTTATAAATATGTGAAAAAAATTTTTATTTGGTTTTTATTTTTTGAAAACCTTAGCAAAATTTTTTAAATAATTAAATCAATAAATTTTTTATTAAACATTTTTTAAATGATAAATTAATAAATGCGTTTATTGTTGAATTTGGGTGTCAAAAATACTCTGAATAATATATAACTCTTTGTAATGGAAAATTGGATGAGTATTGTAAAAAAAAATATCAGATGATCGTAGCTGTGGCATGAAATAGCAAATAATTTAAAAAATTCAAGGCGACATGATTACAACATCCGTAAAGCTTAAAATATACTTCCATTGATTATAGATTAAAAAGAGTAGATTGCTTAACATTGTATTGAAAAGAAAGATCGCATCCTATTCTATCCAATTGGATGTGTAGTATCGCATGTCGTTAAATTATCGATTTAGTATATCCTCATCTAGTTAATTTGAAACCAGCTTACACTAGATTGTTAATATTATTTTATCATATAGAATACAATTCATGCTGACTGATGTCCTTCACGGTGGGTTCCTAGTCATTACATCGTTTGCGAATTTAAACAGCCGGCTCGTGGTAGTTACCAGACACCGGCTTGTTTGACGATATGATAGGGTTAGGGTGAGTTACATAATGCCTGTAAGATATCTACAACATAATAGTGTTCATTGCCTCGGTAATAATCTGTTTGCCAAGTATTATAACGTCGTGTCTAACAGTTCGTCATCATTTCGTTTGTTGAAAAATATTTCACCGAGTCAATGTGCTACTAAATCAGCATTCAAAGACAATATGACACCTCAACACTATACTATCATATTTCATTTCATTTGGAAGTCGGTTTGATTATTCTAAGTTTTTAAGCCAAGTGATAATATTAAATAAATAGATGAAAGTTATAAGGATTTCTACTAATTAGAGCGATTTAAAAAATTTTTTTTAATTCGTTATCTCAGGAAAACTTGGATTTGCACAAATAATATGTATTTATGAATATATCTTCATCTTTACACAAGATTGATCTATGAAGTACGCTTTTTTTTTTAACAAAAAATGAATTACAGTTTAAAAGATACGCTTTAATAGCGATCCAAACGAAAAATAGAAAATAATTTTTAGTGATTTTCAATTGAAATAAGAATAGAGTGAATATGAAAAAATGCAGTTTATTGTAAAAAGAGTAAGTATGGGGGACTTTTATAACGAGTGTTGTAGATATTTTATTCATAAATGTTTGCGGAATTAGAATTATTATGAGAACATCTCAAAATCTCTACGTTATTTTTGCAATGAAATGAATTTTTTGTTAATCACTTTATTCTTATTTTAATTAAAAATTATTTTCTACTTTTTGGTTTGCTATAAGCGTGTTCTTAGCTTTATAAACTATAATTAATTCTCAAATTTTTTTAGTCTAATCAAAAACCAGAAACATGAGATTACAATATTTTCTGATCTGATGATCCTGATGATTCTGACCAGGACACTAGAATGTGTACAAATTTTCAAATTAATCAGACGTTTTAAAGTCGGTAAAAATAACTTTGAAAGCTTCCTTTACAAAGATACTTGAATAAATACAAGTCAAGCTAATCAAAGCGTGTTAAAAATCGTAATTTAAATTATTATTATTATCATTACTTCTTGTTTATAATTTTAAAGAAAATTTTTTGAAGAACACAAAACAATTCTCTTCATTTTTTAACTCCCCGCTAAGAAAATTGAAAATTTTCGAAAAAAACGGAAGTTGTTGATTTTGGTCCGATTTTCGAAAGTCGAGTTTTCATCGGATCTCCAGGTTTTGAGTTCCCAGGAAGCCATTCTGATTATTCCCGCCGAGATGTCCGGCCGCGCGCGCGCGCGTGTGTGTGTGTGTGTGTCCGTGGATGTATGTGTGTAAATAAATTTTTGTCATACGGTTTCTTAAAAACGAATAAACTGATTAAATTCTATGACACGACATTCAAAAGGGTTTATCAAAACTTAGATCTGATTAGATTTGACTGTTAATCCATCGAGCTATTCCGAAAAAATTAAAAAAAAAAAAATTTGAATTTTAATGTTTTTTAAAAATAACTTTAAAGTGTGCGAAAAAATCATAATAAAACCATGTACACATTTTTTGTTCTTAAAATACTGCGTCTAATGCTTTTTTAAAAATGACGATCAAACGATGCATTTAAAAGTTATAGTTGCTTAAAAATTCACAAATTTTTTTTTTTCGGTATTTTTTTAAGATATCTTCCAGATTTCTTAACCAATCAATATAAACCTGTACATTTTCTTTTCGTGTTTTAATAAATACATTTTAAGCTCGAAGACCTCAAAATGTGAAAAATTGTGCTTTGAATTTAAAAAGCTCAAATATTAACCATAAACACATTTTAAGGCGCTTTAAATTCAAATTTAGCGAGAAGTTCTAGGGTTAGCCTGCGCGATCAACCGATTTCCAGATTTTTTATCGATAATCTAAACTTGAATTTTTCGCACTGAAATTAGTCTATTTTATCTGCTTTTATTTTCAAAAATATTTGAAGAAACCTGGTGTCACCAACTACTACTTTAACAACAACAGCTTCTTCTATATTTTCGATTACTGAGTTGGAAAAGAACGGGGGTAAAGGGTGGAAAAGCTGGGTATATAAACTCTCATTTTATATTTTTCTTTCTTACTCTTCCTCTTATTCTCCTTCTGGCTCTCACTGTAATTTCTTCGTGCATGCTTCAAGTAGTAAGAGAAAATGGTGGAAACTTCTTCCCGCGATTCACGATAGAACATCCTATCCAGGGATTGTGAAAAGTGCTTAAATAATCCAAACTCAGAATTCAAAACCTATAAGTTTCCTTCTTTACTCTACTCCTATATTTTACTAGGCCATGCTAGGACTAGATGCTACTGTAATATACAAGAGTGTTGAGAATCAGATCAACTTACTGCTCTATAACACATTATACAGTCGCTATATATATTCATATATAATAATAATAAATAATAATTTTTTCAACAATACTACTGTAACGCTTTAAAAAATTTTTCCATTAATAATTAATATTTTCTTTCAATCTTTTCAAGCCTTTACTTATCATCTAAAATTTATTTCAACTTTTACAATTTCACTCGAGTCAGAGCGATATTTTATTGAAAAAAAAGTTAGTTCTGCAAAATGGGAACGCTGAACTTAGGTAACCAACTAAACTATTAAATTTTAAAAATCTGATCCAGTATTATATTTAAGGAAGTACGAGCGCTAGGCAGGGTGGGGATAGGTATCGACTCTAGCGCGGTAAGGGGAGAGCAGTAACCATATGATTTTTCTTTTAATTAATACACTTTAATTAGTCGGGCAAGTGTAAATTTTTTATAATTAAATTTATCACTAATATATTTACTTTCATCTATCAGTTTTTTAAAAATATTCACCGACAGTTTTACGAGAAAAATACAGAAATGTATTAATGTTTGGAGGTTACCCTATAAGACCAATGTTAAATTGCTCAACTTCAAAGTTAATTATTTATTTAAATAATCGGGCAATCTCTTTCAAATTTTCGGAATTTGTTTAGACATATTTAAACTTCATATTAAAAAAAAATCAAGCCTTTTATCAAAAGTTGTCTTGGTGCTCGTACTTCCTTAAGGGAAAAAAATTTTCATTTTCAAATTTATAGATTGAATTTAGATTTTTAATAATAATGAAAGAGATAAAAAACGGATTCGTGTTCTCGGACGTTATTTACTCTCATACTTTATTACGCTGTTTTCTCTGTGAAAAAAGATCGTCACCGGAAATTACTTTCCGTAGAATAAATGTTCATATGACATAGGCTGTATATTTAAGGACATAGAAATAGAGCTTTAATACAAAATTGTAAAAAAAAATCATGTACCACAGAACATAATTCAACCTGGATTAAATTGTATAAAAAATTTCATATGTTAATATAATTGAACTATAATTATAAAAAATACAAGATTGTAATGTTTTTGATTTTTTATTACTCATGAGTACATTGTAAAAAATTTTCCATCATTGTTGAGTAAAAAAATATGTTGTGTACAAATTTTGTATATAATACATTAAGCGTTTACCTAAAAACTATACACAAATATGTAATGAGCATTCATCATATATCGCTAAACACGATTTGTGTAAAAAATGACGCAAATTTTTTTACTGTGTACGAATGTTTAAAATGTATTCACAAAAATTTAAACTTCCGCAATTTTCAACAATTTTGTTTTAGCCGTAGGGGAGAAAGGGGTCAATTGAACCATAGGGCAATTGAATCATTCAACTTAAAAAATCGAAAAAATGCTTTATCCTCTTAGAATTAGATTCTAACAAGTGGGGGTCAATTGACCCATTCGACGTCTTTGCATAAATTAATAATTTTTAAGAATTCACGTTGTTTCTTGACTAATTTATGGATTGATAATGATAGTAGACATAATAAGCTACCATTTCGAGATAAAAAATTTCTATTTAGTTTTAATTTGAATAATAAAAAATTGCTCAATTTTTTTTATAATAAATCTTGGAATAAAAGAATTTTTATAGTTCGAAAACATAACAAATAGATCAAGTTTACAATAGCATTACCAGAGAGAATTGAGTTAAATTATTTGAGGAAAAACTCGTAGGGTTGATTTCATATTTCGATGCTTTCCTTTCAAGAAAAACTGTTTAATTTCCGGAATAATAGAGCATGAATTGCTCTGCGGTACCTATATATTATTCGTTATAGAAAAATTTTATTTCAAGAATTCGAGGGTTCGTTTTGACCCTGATAATTTTTAGCTATCAAAAATTTTGATTTCTTCAAGCTATATTGATAGAAGTATTTTTGGAATTTAAAAAGATTTGAGCTAATAAATATGTTGAACAAGAAAAAATATTTATTATTCTAAAAAAGCGACGTAAATAAATAAAAATAAAGTAATTTATCAATTTCTAACAAATCATTTTATTCGTATACTTTTTAGTTAAAACAAAAATATTTCTTCACGAGAAGCGTATTTTTAGTTAAAAAGAGAAGTAAAGTTTTTCAGTGAAACAAAATACAGGATGTTATTGATGAATTTAAAAATAAAAAAAATTAAGCTTAGGAAAAATGTGTGTTTGAATATCACAAATAAAAGAAGCTTTAAGTGACGTTAAACGTGTGTGTAGTAAAAACGTTTTTACATATGTTTGAAGGCCGATCAGCGACCACTTTGGTTATTCTAAGAACCGAGTTATTCTTTGAGTTAAATTCTCCACTCCGTAAATCCACTTGCTTTTACAATGCATATCCAATCACTCACTTGATCAATCATTTTATTTTTTGCTCCAGCTCTACTCTCCCAGTTTTTTCAGCTTTCGTGTCTCGTGGGTAGTACCTAATAAGAAGAGTTCCAAGCACAATGTTCTTACGTCAATAAATTTGCAAATAGGGTATGTAAATGCACCGAGGGAATACATGCATCTCCTTTTCAATAAAAACTTACAACAGATAAAAATAAAAATAAACTGCGCTAGCAATCGATCAGATAAAAATTTTTTAAAGAATGTAAATTAATTTTAAAAAAGGTTTTTGATGTTTGATATTATTTTAGTTGTACGTGAGCGAAATAATTGTATATATTTAAATGTAAAACGTGACGACTTGTCGCGAGAATGCAAATGATAAATTAATGGATTTAAAGTAAACACGATGTATGTATATTGTTAAATCCAATGAAATGAGTCTTGAATGGATAGACAACCAAGTTGCACAATATTTCACTAAGCTATAGATGACGAGTGCACTTGTGATGTGACACTTTAATTGACCCAGCAAAACGGTTACAAACCACATAACAAGAATAACATAACATATCATAACACTTTTTTTTTATGCTGTATATTGTATATTTTATATTGCTCTTGATTTTTTATGAAAGATAAAATTCTGATGATGCCACACAATCTGATCTGTTGAATTTACATTTTATATTTTTTTAAATTGGTAGTTACTAGTGTTATGCGTTTTTCTTATTTTTATTTCAATTATTAATTGAAAGCGGAAAAATAAATATTGTTCATGTTAATTATAAATGTGTCCTGTATCTATTACACTTGAATTTTCCATCACTAGAATTTGAATTTACGCGCGCAAGCGCGCGCTTTGACTATAGAGTTTGCATATATTTTCATGCTTATGATATATTCAACCAATCACGTTACGAATAGTTTGATGCCACATACATTTCATCTCAATTTTATATTAGGATTCATTAAAAATATAAATTACTTGATGTGGAACGTTTTTAATTAAATTGTAAATTATTCATTCGAATGATTACAATTAAAATTATTTGATTACTTGATATTGAAAATCATTGATTGGAAAGGTCATTGCTGATGATGTTATTTTAGGAATTATTAATTTTTCAAAATAATTAATAAAATTAGGAGTTATTATGAACTAAAATATAGGATAGGAGAATATAATATTCAAGATAGTAAAAATTATGAGCTATTTTTTTTATAAAATCTAATTTTATAGTTTTCGTAAAATTACCACGAAGTTCAGAGTAAAAAAAAATTAGGTCAAGTATATTTCATTTTATAATTCAACGTTATTTAGAAACAAAATAATTATTATTAGCCCTCTCGCATCACTGATATATTATTCATAGTAATATTTGCTCTGAAATTCTCTCCACAATTCAATTATTTTATTATAATAACAACTTTTAATTTCATACTTTATCGTTAAGCTTCTCTTCATTGATTATAGTTAATAATAATGATATCAATGTTTCACTTATATACAGATATATAGACTATTCTTTTTTTCTCCTTACATTCAAGCCACTGTAAATTAATTTAATCGTTTCAAAAAATTTAACAAAACGGAAAAAAAAATTACACAAAAGTCATATTTTACATGGTAACGTGGCACTTCATATGAAGAAACTGGAAAAATTACAGTTTCAGATTTTAATTTTTACATATTTTGTAAGAACAAGATTTTCAAAAAATTACCAAAAATATTTTATTTATAATTTTCTAACATTAAAAAATGATGATCTTAAGATTATATTATTTATATTTCACATCATACTGCAATATAAATAACTGTAATCACTATAATATTCAAATTACGAAATGTTCAAATTCATATTCTTCCTTTTCTTTTGTTTTATGAACTAAAGTCATTAGATAGTAATTTGGATAGATTATTAGAGACAACGTTATTTTTCTTATTTCTCAGTATTACTGTCTTATTATTTTATATCCATTACTGTTTAACTAATTTTATTATTACTATGTATATATTTCTATGTAAGGCCCTTAGGAAGCTATGGCTTCAGGGTCTAAAAATTTGGTAAATAAATAAATAAATAAATATATTTCGAAATTTCGAAAATTTTCTCGTAGATGAGTGATTTCCATTTATTATTAAAAAAAAAAAATAATATGTGTGCGTAGTGTTTTTCTGAGCCTTAGTACTTAATTACCGGATTGATTTTTTTTTTTAAATAAAATATAAGTAAGTTACTTTCATCAAATCCGGTTATTGAAAATTTACTTTACAGTTGATTTTTTATCAAACATCAAAGCATAAAAACCATATAGATGTGCGCACCCTGATTCTTTAAAAAAAAAAAAAATGCATATATTGTGTATTACGAATCTAAGAAAGCCAATGTTAGCTTCATTAGTTAATTCATTAATGACAACAGTATAATTTTTCTATTTAGACAGATTTACATTACAACTTTTACGTCAAACTATGTGCATGGTTCTCTTGTCACTTTCATGGATTTGTGGATAAATATTTACTCATGTAACTCTATTTACTCCCATCAATCGGGTTTATGAACCTGACGACTATTTTTTTTCTAATAGAAATGAAAATTACTCATAAAAGTTTAATAACTTTGAAAATTATCAAGAATGAATTTATAACTTGAAAAGATGAATTTTTTTTTCTGGGTATTTATAAATCTCTAAATTACATCATTCTTTATGGACAATTAATATCAATAATAAACATTGACACAGCAATGATGGAAAAAAATTAAAAAAAACAAACAAACAACCGATTATATTCATGAATTAACACAGTGATTTAAGTGGAATAAATATTAAATGAGTAAAATAAGTTCGTGGAAAAAATATTTTAAGCCATTATCAATATTATTATTATTATTCTCAAGTATCGCTGTAACAGTATTGATTTAACGGTTGTCAATATAATATAGATTTAATGGATTCAAGTTTTGTGTAGTATATTAGTTAGATGACATGGATGTACACTGATAATGAAGGTGCGTTAGACATGATTATTAGCTATACTACTACACTACACTACACTAAACTAGATGAGAATTATGGGATAGAATAAAGACACTGGACTATATACGTGCGAGTTCTATGAGGTATTGTGTGTCTGTATTATTATTATGTCGAGCATGTATTGGTGTATATGCGTATGGGCTTTCTCTCTCTAGTACATACAAGTAAAGCAGCACATATACACCAGTTGGTCAGCTGTTGAAATGATCTCATAATAATCATCCGATTAAGCGGAAAGCTATTGTCAGTATATATATATATACATATACACATATATATGCTAGCTACCAGCCAGTCCACCATCCAGTAGGCTTTTAGACATCCTCACACACATACATGTATTACCCTCGTGTATTACACTATTCACCTCACGTTCTATAATAATTTGACCGTGTAACAATGTAACATTCAATCATTGTTATTATTATTATTCCTGACGCTAGAGATAACGGGCTATTTTTAATGTTAATTAGCATTTTCATAAATAAATTCGTCAGTAATTGTAATAATTCGTATTTTTGGTAACTAATGATTTGTACAGTTTCAAAATTTTTACTAGCACGAATTGTAAATTTTGCATGTATGCATCAATCTCGGGACTTTAATTACCGAACTAGGGTAATTTGGAAAATGACGTGCTACGATGGGGACTAATTATTGCTGGTTGGTCAAAATTTTGTTATTGAAGGAAGAATTATGAGAATTGATTGATATTGTAACGTTCTGGAAATTTGATTATTTCCAGTATAAGATTCTTTATAAATTTTTACCAGGTCGGCCGCTTTAGATAATCGATAGATTTCAGGTGGGCCGCACAGATGAACTCTCCTACCATAGTTTTTACTTATAAATTTATTTTTAACTTAGGAATAGGGTGGAACAGCTGATTGGCGCTCGCCCCTATAGGAATATTAGAGGATAGGTTAGAACGCTAAGAAGCGCTCGCCCCTATCTGAAATAATTAGTCAGAATTGACATAATATAAAATTTAATGATAAGAATAGGAGTAAAAGGAAGCCGGTGGACAAGGTCCGAGCTCGAAGAACCAGCAACGAACCAACGAATCTCTCTCGAAATTTAATTGCAAGAAAATCTTAAATAAAAATTAATAAATTATAAAATTCAGCTTTAAATTTTTCCGGAACGTCACAATATGATGGAAATATTAAAAATTTTTTTTTATTTTTGAATTTTTTTTTCACTGCTTTAGTTACGAGATAAATTTTAAATCATGAGCCATCTGTTGTTAAGAAATAAAAATAAGAATAATTGTTAATCCATAAAATTATGATTAAATTGTTTTTGAACAATCACATATTTTTATTTTTCGAGTTTACCAGAGTGGAATTAATTAGAAAAATTGATATATTTTTTTTATCTAATATAATATAAATTGATTTTTACTCATAGAATGTAGAAAAATACCCGAAATCGCAAAATTAATGCAGACACATTTTAATAATAATTTTTGGTCGACATCATATTTTTGTTGATCTGGTTCTCGGTAGCTTAAGTGCTAAGTATCTGAAATGTAATAGAGTTAAATATAGAATTTACTTATCGCACTTCGAAACCGAGAAAAATTTTTTTCGAACAGTGGGTGTTTTGTAAATTGTATTTGTCAAATATTAAATTGAGTTTTCTTGTTAACAATAATAATTTTCAAAATCATACCGTGCCAATAATGTATTAAATATATCGACTAAAATTGATTGCTTACATGCTTCAAAACTAATTAAAAAATATGTTTTTAAAAATTTTCATAATTATTGTACATTTGTCGTAAAAAAGAATAATTAGAGAAAAAAAAATTTTTATAAATATTAATGTTTTGATATTTCATACAAAAAAAAAAAAAAAAAAAAAAAAAAAAAAAAAGATGACCGTCAAGTTAAACAATTATCAAAAATAATTATCAGGCAGTTGCAGTAATACTTTGATTATTTAAAAAAATCATCCAATTTATGTTTATCACAATGAATATGACTATGACTATGATTACTTAATAATTTATAATTATTTTAAATTGTCGCCGGAAGAATAATAAACTGGATGCACGGTAAAACTAGTGTCGCTGTAACCAGGACGGTAATTAAATAAGACTTTTAACGGAAGCGCTAAAGTAATTTTGTTAAATTGTGTGAACTTGGCATAGCACGCTTTTGTTATTTTATTAAACAGTTAAGATAATCTTATCTTTAGGTAGAGCCATAAAAAAATAAATAATCATTAAATGGTAATTTAATAGTTATTTTAACGATCAATATTTAAGAGTTTTTAGTGAGCAGAAGGACCATCGAGCACTAAAAAATTTTAAATTACAAAACTCTATAATTGAACGTTAGAAGCTTTTCTAAAATTGAAAAGATAACAACAAAATGTGGTTAAAACAATAAAATAAAATGATTCGATAGAATTTCTATCGGGAGAGAAGAGAATTTTATTAAAATAAATCATAAACAATATAAATGAAAAATAGGTTACTCCCAGGTGAAAAGAATTAATTTAAAATTCATATAACGAATAACGTAAAAAATAAAATAATTTTTCCAATTAAAATAGTAATTTATAAATGAAAATTAAATGAATAACTAAAATAAAGTTTGAACGTAAAATATGAGCGATCCCAAAGGACTGAACTTTTGACAGTAGTTGCAATATGCTCTGATAGATCAATATCTGCGAGTACCAGAGGACAGATATATAACAACGCGGTTGATCTGCTGCCCGAGTTTTTGTCTCAATTTGAGCAAGAATATCATATATGTTGTGCAGTAGTATGTGGTATGTAGTGTGGTATTGAATCAACTAGGCGAGAAACTAGATGAGATGAGATGAGATGAGATGAGATGAGAAAAGAGAATGGAGGAGGTCAGACAGGGGAGAGCCACAGGGTAACAAACAATATAACACGAGAGTTATTACTTTAAAACCGTAACCGTTTTCTGCTTCCAAAAAATAAAGGCTGTTATAAATCCTGTGTTGTAACATATATCTTCCGGGCTCAGAGTATAAATATAAAACTGTCATTCTTAACTGTTTTCTATTTATTTAAAAATTCTTAATTTTAGCGGTTTTACTTAAGTCAAATTTCAGGGAATTCATATTTTTTTTTAATCGAGATTTTTCTCTTGGAATTACATACTACGAGAAAAAAGAAAATTTGTAACATTGAATTTGTAAAATTTTTTTCACTACGATATAGTAAAAACAAGGAGGTACATAACATGGAGAGAAATTTATAGGAACCTTTTCAATACATTATGGGAATGGTTCCCATAATAAAATGATCATTATAGGTATCAATCTTATGCTTATTATGGGAACCATACCCATAGTTTATTGGAAAAGTTCCTATACAATAATGGAATAGCTTCAATATATTATGGTTATGGTTTCTATATTGTATGTGCGTCATCACTATAATATAGGAATGGTTCCTATAATATTATGGGAATGACGCACACAATAATAAAAAAATGTTTATTTTCATAATAATAAAGCAATCACTTCAAAAATATAAAGTAATTATTATATATTTTTTTGCTAGTAAATTTTGTTTTGTAAATGAAACTTGATCATTCACTAGAGTGAAAAAATTTCTTTTTCATAATTTTAATTCACGTGTGCGTGCTTAATCTTAAATCGTTTATACCAACTCAATTATAATTGTGTTAGTTAATATTGAAAAATATTGTAGCAATTCTAGAGTTTTTTTAATAAAAGGGATATTTTCTCACTATACAATTACAGGAGCAAAATAGATATGGAAATTTATTGTTTATTTTTACAATTTCATTTTATTTGTAAAGCAAATTATTCATTTACTACTACATACGTTGAAAATTAATTAAATCCACCTTTTAGGTATGTAACTTTTATTGTTTATATGAACAATGTTAGTTATTTTACATATTTCAAATGATGTTATTGAGAAGCAAGTAAAATTGTCGAAACTACTAATAATTTCAAATGCTTCAAACTGGTCAAAATTAGTCGAATGATCAATAAAATATTTTATTACGAGTGTAATAACATTAAATTTTCAACGTTACATAATCTTTATCGTTTTTCTATATATTAGAAAAGTGATTCTTGTATTGTTGTGTGAAAAAATATTACTTCAATATTATAGGAATGATTCCTATAATATACGGGAATGGCTTCTATAATATCTAACGTTTATTCCTATAATTATGGAAACCATTCCTATAATATTATAGAAACTATTCCTATATATTATAGGAATCATGCCGATAATATGACAGCTATAAGTATAGGTATCGTTCCTATAGTTATAGGAACCATTCCCATAATTATGCGTAAAATTCCCACAATCTAAGTAATCGCTCCTAAAATGGTATAGGAAAACATTTCATTAAAATTATAGGAACGATTTCCATATTTTTCTTTCCGTGCGTAATAATAGATTTCTGGTAAACAATACACTATTTTAGTTCCTGTTACTACACTGATAAGAAAATTAACTTCATTGGAGAGAAAAACTCTTGAAACAAGAAAATCAACTTGAAGAGTTTTATCGTCCTCAATTAAAACAAGAAATTCTTGAATTAAGTTAAATTTACTTGAACCGAGAGAAAGCTCTCAGTTTAAAAACTTTTCAGCCTGATTCAAGACAAAAAACTCCTTAAAATCATTTTCTTGACTTAAAAGTTTATCATTTGAATTAAGATATTTTTTTACTGTACGGCTTTTTAATATATTTTTACTTATTACTATAATTTTATTACTATTAATATATTTTGTATTTGTTAGTTTTCTAATTTAAAAAATTATTTATTATTTTCATGTCAAGTATTGGAAGTCTAAATTTTTTCTGTCTCAATTAAGATGCAGTGCATTATAAGTTAAATATCTGAATTATAAAACAGAAATTTTGCTGAAGAATTTACGGTTTATGGAAAGAATCTCGGGAGAAAACAACCCAGTAAAAATTTAAAAAGGTTCCCTGTAAGTACTTGAACATCATGATTAATCTACCCTTAAGTCTGAAACTCGACTCAAAAAAAGTAACAAATAGAGAAACACATTTCATTTTATTTTTATGGCAAACGTCGTAAAATTCCAAGGATCCTTTTTAAATTCGAATGAAGGACTGGACTTTTATCTATTGTTTTTTTTTTGGAGTATGCCCGATGATTTTAAACAGAACAGGAAAATAAAATAATGCAGAACTGGGCAGCTTAATATATATTTATATATGTGTGTATTTATTGTAGGTGAATTGTAAATGCCGTAGATTTTATATTCCCAGTTGGGTATACCTGGAATATACGGTGAGTATAAAAAGGACAAATAAAAATTCAAGTAGTCCATAGGTTGCCGTTGGCAGAGTTAGTGTGTGTTAGTTACATCGTGTATAGAACAGGAATTGAACTCACCGGAAACTGGAGCAAGGATGTATGACCCAGTGACCTGCAGCCTTTTGCCTAATTCGTTCCTTCATAAGAGCTTTTTTGCTCCCGAACAGCTTCATCGCTAATTTGTTGTCTGTAGGCTGGAACAACGCTTGAAGCTGATTTTTTAGAAAGCTTTGCTTGACTTCCTGGCCCGGGAGACCCGGGCCCAGTTCTTCCTTTGGCGTACCATAGAGCGACACGTCGTCCACTCCGAAGTGAACTTTACCGCTTCCTTTGTAATTCATCTCGTTGCCTGAATAAAAAAACGTTGTTTTTTTTGTAAATCTTTCATTTTTTGCCGTCAGGATTGTGAAATTTCGATTAAGTTTTCATTTATGGGAAGATAAAAATAGTATATTGTACATCAAAATGAATAAATGGCCGAGTGAAAAGTGTACTTGTAACTCTTAGGTCGTTAATGGTTAAATTTTTGGGTCTCAAATGGGTTTAAAAGAGAGATAGTTTATTGGAAACAGAGCACAGTCTAGTCTGGGTATTACTGATCGTAAAAACGATAGGTCAATTGAACGGGAAAATCCTGCAAGTACTTTTATAACCTTCATACTTTTCGTATAGTGTTTTAACAGTTGATTTTTTCTACGGCTTTGTTTTTTTTTTTTTTTTTTTTTTTTTTTTTTTTACCTATCCACACATTCTTTACTTCCTATTGAGAATTTTTTATATAGCTAAAGTCTAAAATTTTTTGTTTGGAAATTACTTTTTAATTTTTGTCATGAACGTATTCACCTAACATTCACTCATTCACTAGAATTTAATTAAATTTATTAATTGACAACTTTGTTTAAACTTTTAGATGAAAGCAAAAAAAAAAATGTTGAAATACGTGTTGAAATTTAATTCAATTTATTGATAAAAGTTTTGAACTTTTTCGTGTAAAAAACTGAGGTATCCATTTTTGTTCTCGATAAAAAAATTCAATAATAATAATAATAATAATAATAAATGAGTAATTAAACAGTTGAACTTGAATTAAAAAGAAAAAAAATAACATAGAAACGCGGAAATACTTAAATGTTGGTACATGGATTCCGTCAATTTACGGAATTGCATTATCAGGAACGATCCAAGGTCTAGTATCTCTATTCTGCACATTAATCTTAATTTACAAGTATAACATTGACGAATTAAGATATACGCGATGAGGAAACATACGCATTGCTACTATTATTTAACGGTGATATGCTATGACTTTTTATTTCAACGTAACAATACTCGAGACTGAAGAAATTAGGCTAGAAGTTAAACGCAGTCACTTTTTCGAGGATAAAACTGTGATGAGTGTAAACTAATAAAAAAAAAACTCGCTTAATGTCAGTTTATGCTGACAATCCAAGTGTACTTGCATTAATTGTTGAATTTATTTTATTTTAAATAAACTTTGTCTAACCTCGGGACAAATTAAAATTAAATTGTCAAAATTTGTTCTTTAGATTGAAAAAAAAAAATTCTTTTTTATTTTACGTTACGTAACGTCAGTAATATTCAACTTTTAAAATCGTCGACGTATTTCAAAAATTAAATTTAAAAACTCTCGACAGGTAACTATTATACTTTGCAATTTAGAGAAAGCTTGAATTGATTCATATATTACATGATTACTCGTAATAACGCTGAATTTATTGTTGATGAATCCTGATCTATTAAACACTAATAAAATTTTAGTCAAAACGTGACCTCGTAAATTTGTCTTTCGGTAACAAAATTATCATGAAATTGGGCTAGGGTCATGTGGGGCAGTGTGCACAGTAGGTAAGAGTGCGCAAACCCATTCATTTGAGTCCCAAATACAAAGGATTGCGCACTCTTACCCGCTGCGCAGATTTGCCCCACATGACTCAATAGTACTTCTTTTTGAGTTATTATCATCTTAAATGATGAATTTCTATTTATTTTTACAATTATGCTCCAATATGTTAGTATTTGATTTGCTTAAATTTTTTAATCAGTCATCATCATAACTACTTAACTTTAAAAAACTCCATTTCATTAATTGATTTATTGTAAGTTTAATTTTGACTGAAAATATTAAAATTATAATTAATGTTTTCATTTGTAAAATGAAATAAAAAAAAAAAGTTATTATTGATAAATAATACTCGATTGAATATTGTCATAACAGTACCGCGTTATTGCATCAATTAAAAAACTCATTAGAGTTAAATTTGTTTGAAATAATTGTTTTTGCTTATCTATATTTTTCGTGTAAGAATTTTTATGACCTTATTAAATTTTTAACACTGACTAAAATTAATTAACGGATCATAGGAAGTATGACTAACAGCTCATATTATTCTTTTATCAACCATCAACCATCAGTTCTCCACGTTTGTGTGAGTTAATTAAAGTTTTTTGTTATATTTCTAAATTAAGTAATTTTTGGAAGCTCTTTTTTAAAAATGATTAAATAATAAATAATGACTATGATAAAAATGATTTTTTTATTATTTTTAAACATGCATAACATTTTTTAATATTTTGTAATATAATTCAGATGTCAAATAATTACTGAAAATTCAATTCATCTGGGGATAAAAATTTCCATTCTGTGGTTTTATTAAACAATGAAGTTAAAATTGAAAACGCGCCATCTCGTTATCGAAACAGAAAGAGAATTTTTTTTTAAATTAAAAAATAATTCACAAATTTTAATAATTGCAAAAATTAGAACCATGTTTAATTTTTAAGCACTACGACCAAAATATTTGTTCGAAATTACTTGGAGTCGCGTAGAATAAAGTTAATTTTATAAACTAAAGTAGAAGTTTCATAAAACCAAAATGCGATACAACTTCAGAAGTTATTCAACAATAAAGACCTTCTGAAAATTATGTATGATGTCAATTTGAGGAAACCACGAGTTCGAAGATACATTTAACAAAACTAAGCTATCACTTTTCATTCAGAAGTTAAATGAATGTGATTTAACGAATTTTGATTCCTGTTAAAATTTACAGAATTCCAACTCCCCTATTTCAGAATTAATTTTGCTTATAGAATGAATATACAGAAGATATAGGTATACAAACACGCATGAGTATTTTTATTATTTTAGTTTTTTATTCATAACGATTAACCCTAGACTGGTCAACAAACGCGACCTATAGCCTTTGTAAAATAGCTCCATAAAAGGAAAAAAGTTCCAGGCTAATAGTTTAACAACTATCGCACTTTTAATGTTGATGTTCGTGCTACAAAAAATTGTTAATTAATTAATGGATAATTAATTGAAAAATCGCGATAAAAATTTTTGATCGCCGGATTGTTATGCAAGCGAGAGTTCCCGTTTTCGGCCGTATTTTCAACCCTCTAGAAAAATTATAAATATTGGTCCTAGAGTTCCGGGAGGTAGGACTTTTTTAGGAAATTTCTTCCTCTTTATGGATCTTTTTTCAAATTTCAAAAATTTTGAATACTTTTTGAGATATTCGCAAAAAATAAAACCACCCTTTTTTTTTTTTACTAAATTGTTTATAACTTTTGTAATTTTTGCAATCAAAACTTCAAATTTTTCAAAAAGTTTCTAGATGCGATGACGAATCGAATGACACCTCGATCATAATTTTCCGAAGCGAGCTAAAAACTTAGACCTAAAAGGCACATGTTGACTAGACTACTAACGATTTTGTATTGACTAGACTACTAACGACGAAGTATTTTTGGCAACGCCGCGGACAAAAAACTACTTACGACTCTGGTGAAGCGATGAGGAAAACCCCGCAAATTTTTTTAAGAAATTTTTTTTCAGCAATTTAACGTTTTCGAAGATGTTTGAAAAAATTATTAATATATTGTAAAATGTTCAAGGAACTAAGTCAAATTTTTTTGAATAATTTTAGTAAATATTGAAAATGTAATAAAAAAAATATAATTGAGCGCGGCGTCACGCTCATACGGTGACCAGTCTAGGGTTAAACAACACTAAGTAAGATGCAATCTCAAGCTAATAAAAAAAAAAAACTGATTGAATTCGTGAATTTTTACGCAAGTTATCGAGTTTCAAACGGAAAATATGCTGATTGACAGGAATTTTCTTCTAACTATTTTGATATTTTTTTCTGGTTCTATTATTTGAAATTAATTTTTACCAGTGACATAATTAATCTCCATTAAATTATCTATCGAATGATGCGCAAGTTAATTAGACTACGTGGATTACCAATCGTGTAATTAATTAAATAGTTACGAAACCGAGGCAAAACAAATTTTTCGATCGTAAAGCACTCTCTGATGCTTCTCATAATGAGTTCAACAATTATTTACCCAATTAACTGTATTTTAAGACTTTTATATTGTTAGTTTACAATTTTTTGATCCCTTTTTTGTATCAGTTATTGATGATAATTAATTTGTTTCAAATAAGTAAAAAAAAATATTGAACTGAGTTTACAAGTTTCTCATTATAAAATCAAATGAACTTAATAAATGATAACTAATATTGGATTGCAAAAGCATTAAACGCTATCCGACTCACCTGTATCGTTAAGAAAATCGGTAATGAGAAGAGTCTCGTCGTCTAACGCGGTGACGAGGCTGTCGGTGCACGTGTTTGTGTTCTCGATACTGATTTTTATGCTGTCATCCTTATTCAGCCGGGGATGATTACTGGAGGACACATTGTTACCAGTGCTGTAACTACTGTTGATGTTGTTGCCGTGCGGCTGGTTGAGATGCTGATGGGGTGAACGGACGGACTCGGTGCTGCTGGTGTGCAGGCCAACCCCCGTGGTCGCCCTGCCGTTCACCAGACGAAGACTTGGGGCTCGCCTGCCACCCCCTGATGCGGCTCGCCCGCCCACGCCACCTCCTTCTCCCTCCCTAAAAGTCATTCATTTAATTATTTACTTATAATTATAAATTATAATTAATAATTACAATAATAATCAAATTAAAGGATATAGTTAAATTAAGCAAATGTTATTTAAACCATTTGCTGCGAATTTTATTACTGCAACAAATAATTACTAATTCTAATTATAATGAAAATTAATAATTAGTAATTTTTGTTTACTTTAGTACTCAATCTGATATGTTTTCCTTAAAAATTTTTTTAATCAGTAGATCTTCAATTTATAAGTCAAAATTGTTATTAATATAAAACGTAAAATGTTTTTTATATGAATAAAAAAATTCAAGAATGTTTAGATTTTCATAACAAATTTGAGAACTAAATTTCAAAAATCTGCTCTCGGAATTTTGTTTTTAGCGTCTTAAAATAGTCTTGGTTTGTGTCAAGTTTAAGATCTCAAACAAACGACTTTTTTAAGACTCTTTCAAGACGATTTTTTTTGCACGGGATATATATATTTCACCCAAAATTTTCTTTCTCAAGAAATGAGATACATAGAAAAAAAAATGTAGAAAAAATTACAATTATCACATCGTAATTCAGGACCAGATTTTCAATATCTTCACTTTCATAATTTTACATTTTAAAATTTACGTTGTTACATCGTAAAAAAATCCGTCTAGAAGTAGTCAAAAAAGAGGCACAAACATTAATTAAAAATTCTTCCGGCTTATTTTAAAAATACCGACGATGATAAGATTTCTGTTATTTTTGATACATAAAAAATAAGTTTCAAACAGGTTTCAGAATGGATCGAAGTAAACAAAATTTTTTTCGACTATTTAAGATAAAGAAATTTGTTCCTGAACCAAGAATATAAAATTCTTAAAGGAAAACAGAATTATTGTTAGTTTACGAGAATATTTCTCTTGAGTCAAAAAGTTTTTTTTTTTTTTCAATGTATGTATAAAATTATGCGTCTTTTAGAATTAAAAATTCTCAAAATTAAAGCCAAAAAGACGTAGAGTTTTTTTTTCAACAATCCACTCACTTATTTTAAACCTGAAAATTTTAGAAAAATATTTTTCAAAGTTTTTATTATTTTAAATTATACAACCTTTTCATTTTAAAATTAAAAATCATCACTCACATAAAAAATAATATGCAATAATAAAATGACACTTTTATAATAAAACCTTGACGTCTTTCTGTATACCACATGTAATATACCTAATGTATTTTTACTGTCAACCACAATGACCTTTTATTGTTAAATAAAATGCGACTTTATTATATTATTCCCGACAGCTTTACTTCCAACGATTTTAATGCTGGGTTTTATGCATTCGAGAGTACGGCTTTGAGTTTTAAATTGAATTATTTAGATTTGGTCAAGATAGATCCGAGAAACCCGAGGATTAAAAAGCATTTTTAAATTTCACGCCTCTACTTCCAGCTGAGATCAAACGAATTTTTTTAGCTTTACTTTGCGACAAAATAATATTCAATTTTTTAAATTCCATCACAGCTAATTTTTTGCTTTACTTTTAACCCGTTCTTTCATAAAAAAAAAGTCTCCGCTCAAAAGGGATCATTCACTTTTTATTTTATATTTTATGACGAGAAGCCTGAAGTATAAAAAAAAGAATGGCTGATTATGAGTCGCTATTAAATAAAACGTATATTTCACGCATGAATTATCATCATTTTTTTGTTCCAATCGATAGAGCTTATCGCTATATTTGATTTACTTTTGAGGTCAGTAGATTAATTATTAATAATTTAGTAAAATTATTTATCGAAATATTCTATGCGTGCTTTTTTAATATTTTCGGAAATGTTCTTGCAACAATGTACCATTAAACTTTCAGATTTTAAACTCTCAATGGCTGCAAAGGTCATTAGTCATTAGAATCGGTCGATTCGCGGACATCATTGCATGAATTTTAGTAAAAAATTGTAATTTCGGTCTTAAAAATCAAAAGTGCTTTACAAGATTCTGATAGGTGAACTTTTAGAATAAAAGTTAAGAATGCACATTAAATTTAAGTAGTATTAATTTAATATCGAACGAAGATACTAGATTGTTATTTGAAGTAATTGAAGTAACTTTTGTAATTCAGCGTAACTCGTTTACTAACATCAATCTAATCTATGAAATTCGATCTGAGATAAAGTCGAATAGCTTTCGCAAATTCTTTGGGTAATTGGAATCAACAAATTAAGATAGAAAATACATTAAATTATACTAAGAACAATTTCATTTCAAGAACGTGCTTAAGCTATATTCAAAGCAACAAAACAAGAAAAAATAAGATTTTAAATTAATGACTTTTTGATATAATTAATTAATCACTAGTATATAGTTGGGATAGTTTGAAAATAAATTTAAAAAATAACATTGCACGAAAAAAAAATGTTGCAAAAATCGTATCAGGAGACACAAGAACGGAATCACCTGTAGTTTCAACCGAGTTGATTTAACATTAGCAATACAAAATTTGTACCTGATGTATTTTTAAATCGAACTAACTTGACGCCTTCTATCTAGCCTCGATTACAATACGCAGGAAATATACAAAATCATAGGTTACATATCCCTTTGAATTTGATATTTTAAGAATAATAATGAAAAACATGAGTAATGCTGAAACTTTTCGACTCGGGAAGAGTAGATGCTTTACGCGTGCGTTAGAAACTGAATTTACACTACAGTGATACAATTTTAGTATTACTGTAATTTTAAAATTAAACAACTTTCAAAATGCAATTCTAGTATTATTTATGGTATAATTTCAACACCAATATTTTTTTCCGGGTGAGAAGAGGGTCAATTATCAATTAGTTGATAGAAAATCTGACGGAACGAATTTGTATTAGAATCAACGAACTATTTACAACTCTCACAAAAACTTAAAATATTCGACTATGACCAAAAAAAAAAATAAAAAAATAAAATCGAGAAAAAGCATAAATTCAGGTCAATAAGGCCTTTCTGATGATATACCAAATCTAACTATAAAAATTCCTTTTAACTAAGAAATTTTATGTTCTATAATTCATACATTTCGCTGAAAAGATAAATTCATTTATATACACAGAGCAAGTTCGAATTAACTTAAAAATTAAAAAAAATATAACTTATATTATTCTAATGAAAATATATTACTAATGAGAATAAGTCATGTGTAAGTACAATTAAATATATGCAGATTACTCAACCTTAAATAATTACGGCTCAACGCGCTAATTGTACACGGAGAGAAATTTATAGGAATCTTTTCAACAATTATGGGAATGGATCCTATAATAAAATTATCATTATAGGCATTAATCCTATACTCATTATGGGAACCATACCCATAATTTATTGGAAACGATCCTATACCATAATGGAATAGCTTCAATATATTATGGGAATGGTTCCTATAATATTATGGGAATGGTTCCTATAATATTATGGGAATGGTTCCTATAATATTATAGGAATGGTTTCTATAATATTATGAGAATGACGCACATAATAATAGAAGAAAGTTTATTTTCTTAATAATGAAGCAATCACTTCAAAAATATAAAGTAATTATTATGTATTTTTTTGCTAATAAAATTTTTTTTTGTAAATAAAAATTGATCTTTCACTAGAGTAAAAAAATTTCTTTTTCATAATTTTTATTCACGTGTGTACTTAATCTTGAATTATTTATTCTAGCTCAGTTATTATTGTTTCCAATAATATTGAAAAATATTGTAGCAATTTCAAAGTTTCTCTAATAAAAAGGATATTTTCTTACTATACAATTGTAGGAGCAAAATAGATATGGAAATTCATTGTTTATTTTCACAATTTCGTTTTATTTTTAAAGCAAATTATTTATTTACAATACATACGTTGAGCCGTGAAAACATTTGAAAATTTGGAATTTCAAAACAGTTGGAAATTTTATTTTATTTAAGAAATTTTTTTTTAATTAACCTTTTTTTTTTTTAATTAATTTTATTTTAATTTACAAGCATGTATACCATTCAAGATTAAAAAAAATATCAACTGCTGCAGCTAATTAATTTCATAATGATAATAATAATAAATATAATTACTGGTAACTTTTTTTATCAATTTATATATTATAAAAACAGAATCACTTAATCAAAATAAAATAAATCTAGTGAAAAGTAATTAATTCAATACTACAGTTGTGTGAAAAAAAATTACTCCAATATTATTGGCATCATTCCTATAATATTATGGGAATGGTTCTCATAATATTATAGGAATGGTTCCTATAATATTATGGAAACCATTCCTATATATTATGGGAACCATTCCTATATATTATGGGAATCATGCCGATATTATAGTAACGTTTCCCAAAAATTATGGGTATAATTCCCATAATTTAAGTAATCGCTCCTAAAATGGTATAGGAAAATATTTCATTAAAATTATAGGAATGATTTCCATATTTTTCTCTCCGTGTAGTCTAATTATAATTATTTTCTCATTTTTGGACAAAATTGAAATATTTGGATGGTAAAAAATATTTATTCAAAAGATTTGATAAAAAGTTAGGCAAGTTTATTACCTGGAGCAATAATTTCAAATGAGCAAACAATATTTTTCTGTACCAATTAAATGTACCTTGAAGCTTAGCTTTAATTCCTCTTAAGTACGGAAAAAATAAACTGTTAAAAATATATTACTCTTAAAGTGATCCATGTTTGTCTTGGTTAAATAATGAACACAATTTACGGGAATTAAGTCGTTATCTTCTATAGTAACTAATGAAGGGTATAATGACGTACTCATTTGAGAAAATCTGATGATAAAATTTACTATATCTTTCTTTAAAATTTTGTGATAATCTATCTGTATAATTGAAAAAGATCATTCGGCAGCCGAAATGGAAGTAGATTTCTCGAATAAAAAAAACATAATTTTTATGGAATAAAATTCATAATAATATACAACTTCTGTTACAATAAAACAATGACATCAAAACGAATGTAAAAGTAAAATTTCATTAAATCTGTCTGAGAAAGTAAGTAATTTTTGGCCTAGGCTAATAGTGAGGTATGCAAATTGAAGTTTATTTAATAAGCTTTCAGATGTAATTTACAAAAATTTTACAACTTATCGCATTCATTAGTTATTTCGCAAAGAAACAGTAAAATGCCAATTTTTAAGAATTTTGAAGAATTCAAATTTCTGTCATTCTTAAACTATTTAATTTAAAAAAATATATAAGTATGTAAATTAAAGCTTGTTTAATAAGCTTTCAGATACAATTTACAGAAATTCGACAGGATATCGCGTTTAATTATTATTGCACGGAAATACGGTAAAAGTAAAAATTTTTGAGATTTTTGAAAATTTTTAAATTGCTCTCATTTCTAAACTAATCAATAGATTTGGCTCATCTTAGAACTTAACCTCAGAAATCGTCCTAAGAATGAGTATGTTACGTTTTATTGAGATCCGTATAGAATTGCGGGAGTTAGAAAAGAGACAAGGCCGATTATATCGTATATATACATCTATACATAAACTTTTGAAGCATATGCATTTTCTGAATCCGCTTGACGAGCTGAGTCGAAATATAGCATAATTTTTGAAAAGTTCCGTCATGAGGACCAATGCAATAGTTAGATTTCTATGAAATTTATTAAAAATAAGAAAAGTTCGATCTCCGACCTATTTATATGATAAAACGGATGTTGTTTGTTAAATTTAGTATCATTAGAAAACTTTTGATCTAAACTTGTGGCTTTTCGAGTTTTCATATGGTTTTCAGCACAAAGAAAAAAAATATTCTTGAATCAAGTATATAATTTTTAAGAACTTAATATTCTTGATTTGAGTAGAAAAATTCTTGATTTAAGGAAATTTTTCTTGATTTAAGAAAATTTTACTTGATTCAAAAATTTTTCGTCTTGATCCAAGACAATTACCTTCTTCAAAATTATATTCTTGGTTCAAGAATTTTCCTCTTAAATCAAATTAATTGTTTTTTTAGTGCGATAGTTAATTTATTATGATATATTATTGGAGTAGTTCTAATTAGATTAGAAATTTCAGCAATATAAAATTTGCTTATTTTGTTCTGTACATGTCGATGTGGGTTAATAGTCAAATATTCATCCATATAATAAAGATAATATAGAAAATTTTATTACGGGCATATCTTCATTATAAAATGGGTTTTTGTAGTTGAATTAGTACCATCAGAATGGTTTTAACCTGAATTTATGTTTTTTCATAGTTTGATATTTTTTCGGCGACACTCAATTTTTTATGAAAAGTTTTTGGAGCAGTTTTGAATTGCTTATTGATTATATAAGTTTGTTCCGTGACATTTTTCATGAAATTATTGGTAATCGGTCCTAACGTATCAATACTACTTTTTTAATTTATCTCAAAAAATGCCCTAACTATCCATTTATTGTGATTAATAATATTGAAAAATCATTCTCAAAGTTTTTTTATTCATATTTCGTAATTATCGGCAGACTCATAGTGTCTGTAGGTCGCTTGTTTTTAATAATTAGTGTAGTTAATTTTACAAATGTATCTGTACATAGTGCTATCTTATCCATAACTTGTCATATGGTATATTAATTTTCATTCCTTATAACATCAACATTACATTATTTTCCTGGTAAGTCAAATAAACCCTTAAAAGTTTTTCAACCGAATAACTTCCCCTCATTTTTCTACTAATCATGATAATACGCCGCACTAAATTGATAATATCTCAATTAATTTTTCTTTAATTAATTAAGTAGTAGCATGAAAAATTTTGTGTTCAAACTTTTTAATTTCTACATTAAAAATTAATCATCAACCTATTATTAATTAATTAATTAAATTTATGTTCTATTTCAAGACTCGTTTCCGTGATCAATAACACACACACACACACACACACACACACACACACACACACACACACACACACACACACACACACACACACACACGACTCGGGGCAGAAGAGATACTGCTACCGGGCGCGTCTCCCCGAGCAGATGGGAGAACGCTCGCTGTCCTTGGATGACACTTGGATAATCTCTTAGTTGATGGGGTACAGCGAGTAGGAGCCAAGCAAAATAACCAAACAAAATACGCTCCCGTGGACAAAACTCCCCTTTAATGGGTTGGTCACACTAACTGACCTAACAAGACGATCAGTCCCTGCTATAACTCACTGGGAGTGTCCGGAACCTATATCTTAGTTTCCGACGATGCAGGCCACGGCTGATGTGAGCTTGCCCTGCCGAGGTGTAAGTTGCAGTAGTGAATCAGGAGCCAGTCACTTCGGGCCTTGACCAGGAAGTACGCAGTTAGTGTTAGAGATCGGAATCTTCACCGCCCCGAACGAGTCTAGTCCGTCCGTGTATTCCGGGACTAGCTAAGTGTCGGCTAGGCCTCAGGGAACCGGGGTAGGAGCACTATCTCCGAGGGTACACCCGTTCCTAGTTATAACAACCCGCTCCATTCCGTACGATGCGCTGGTGAATCAAAAAGCATGAGTAATTTACAGGAAACAAACAAGAATAAAAACGAGCTTCATGCCCAACAAGCAGCGATTGAAGCAAGCGCTGAAATGAAGAGAACACAAGCGTTGGAGCGCCTTGAAAAGCTGACCATTGAACTACAAGAGTTTGTCCAAACTAAGGTCAACATCCACAAAGAGATTAAGACCAAGACAACCGGTGTAGTCAACGCTCTTAGAAGATACAAGAAACTGGACGAAGAATGGCAGTCATCACGACGACTAACGCCTCGAATTACGCCAGAGAAAGGCAGTCAAGCTGTTTTTGACACTGAGGAATCAATGGACACCGGTGCCGACGGTGACGGTGAATCTGTTACTGACGACAAGAGTGAAGGTGCTCCCAAGTCTAATAAGAAGAAGGACCGAAACTCGCCAGATCCAACAGAAAGGCAAGTGGCAAAGAAGAAGGACCTGAAGTCAACTCCTCCGAAAGACGTGACGAAGCAGAACGCCAAAAATAAAGACGCAGCTGCCTGGCAAAACGTCCAACCAAGGACGGAGAAGAGGAGACCAGCCGACGAGCA